>JAFIDM010008412.1:0-18669 GCA_023159025.1 Thereuonema tuberculata | reverse complement strand
AGTCTTATGTTAGAATGACAGACAGAATAAAGTTTTTATATAATATAATAACAATTCCTTAAAATGCAAAAGACAAAAAAGAAAAGGAAACGTTAGCATGTTAAAATGCATTTTTAATATTAATACAAAATTCAAATGAATATTATATCACTGAATTTCTTTTACTTTTTTTATACCGGTATTATTGATTGTAATTGTGTTTACATTTCTTAGCTCATCAAACCAACTGAACCACTGGATATCAGTTGGCAAACATTGTGACATTTTATAATAGCTTTTATAGTGATAGGATTTTTTTTTTTTTTGTTAGATTACAAAAGTAAAATAATTATCTTCTTTGCTTTATTTCTAGGTCTCACTCCAAATCGAACCCCTGTGTTGGCCACCCCTAGGCCTGTTCCCGGGAGCCAAACTCCAGCAAGTACACCATTAAGAGATAAACTCAACATCAACCCAGAGGAAGGCCTGGGATTTGATGATGCCCACGGTGCTAAGCAGTATCAGGTGCGATATCTTTGTTCTTCCAACTTTACTGCCACTGAAAATCAAAGTTATATTTAATTTTGAAAAGTTTGTCGTACTAAGAAATAATATTTGCCGTTTATTTTGTTTTGCACCTTTCAGAAAGAGGTGAAAGATCAGCTGAAAAAGGGCCTTGCGTCTCTACCAAACCCTAAAAATGATTATGAAATTGTTTTGCCTGATGAAGACCCTACTTTGGAAGGAGATGTTCCATCAGAAGATAGCAATTTCCTTCAAGACGCAGCAGAAGTGGATGCTGAAAAGGAAGCACAAATGAAAGCAGAAAGTAATTGATTTTCATTTGTCTTTATCCTTTATTCAAAATTGCAGTTTTGAGCTTTCCCACTAGTCTAATAGTCAGACTCTTTCTCTTTTAACTTTTTTTTTAGTAGATATTATTGTTACTGAAATTTATTAACTTAATTAAAAGATTCTGCAATTTTTATCTTTAAAATATTTTTTTTTAAAAAAAAATTATATTTTTAGTATGAATTTGCTGAATTTATATAAACTTTATTTTGTTTTCCTCTAATGCATTATATTATATATTGTATTTATATATGTTTCAGCATACTTTAATAGGAATTGGAAAATAGGACTTTTGTTATATAGAAATTAAGTAAATTATAATAACTAGTTATTTTGCCAGTCATAGTAGTTGCCAGAAAAATCAAGATTTTGTTTTTTCGTCAATTTTCAGAGGAAAAAGAAATGAAACTTCGTTCTCAACCTGTTCAGAGGGATCTACCAAGGCCATATGATGTAAATACTTCGGTTCTAAGGCCTTTAAATACAGAACCACCTTTAACTGATTTACAAAAGGTACAACAGTTTTAGTTCTTTTCATATTTTGGTAAATAACACTTATGTAACAATAAATTGCTTGTGTTCATTTTAGTATTTTTAGGATTTGACCTATCAAACACAAATTTATCCTTTGCTTTTCTCGAATGTCAGTATTTCAGATGATATTTTGCACTTATTCTTTTTTAAGAAGCTTATTTTCAGCAACTTGATTAGTTAGTTAGTAAGATATCCAATAGATGTCATTTAAGGATAGGCCGATTGAAATTAATTTGTTAGGATTCTCTTTCTTTTTTAAGATCGAAAAGCTTCAACATAGAAATTTACAGATTTTATTGATAGTTAAGCAGCATTGCATTCTTCTCTGTATAAAAGGTATCTGCAAAATATTGTTATTTAGCCAAACATTACTAAAATTCCAAATCACTCCTACTTTTAATATCACTATATTTCATCTCTCTTTGCAAGAGACTTTTTCAGGTGACGATAGAGGACAAGAAAAATTATATTCTTCCTCACATATTCATTTGGATTAGAAAAAGAGCTAAACAAACATAATAACATTTCATATCTTACCTAATGCAACCTAATACTATTAACAATTCATCCAAATCCTACTAGTAACAATTATAAATTCATAAATGTTATTAGTATGATTTGGACGAATTGTTATTACAGTCGTCGCGCTGAATGTTGAAACCGGAAACACATTATCATTGACTAATTTCTCCAGTATCAATGCCATAAGCTCCGCAGGAAATATCAATCTCAATTATCAAAAATAGGAAATATCAAAAATCTCACATACATCTTCTTGAAATCGACAAGCAACGTTAAGAATAATTTCCCTACTTGACTTTTGAGACCTTTTCCTCGTCAAAATGTTGAATGTGAGTCGGCGACCGCCATTTTCTCTTATATTTGAATGTGACCGACTGACCATGAAAGGAAAATCTATAATCTGCGTTGCATTCTGGGAGTTTCAACTCTGGCCGCATTGATAATAGTATTAGATTTCATTAGGCAAGATATGAAATGTCTGAATTGTTATTGTGTTTGTTTAGTTCTTTTGTAAGCCAAATGAAATTGTGAGGAAACAGAATAATTTTCTTGTCCTCTATCGTCACCTGAAGAAGTCTCTTGCAAAGAGAGATGAAATATAGTGATATTAAAAGTAGGAGTAATTTGGAATTTTTAGTAATGTTTTGTTATTTGAGTATAATAAAAAAGAATTTAATGAATATTGTTTTTTTGTTTTTTTTGTAAGTTTGTTCATTTTAAAGGAAGAATGTCAACAGATAAATCTACCAGCTATATCAATCTGTTTTTATTTATGGAAAACAGAACAAGTGAAGTGCAACATTTCACCCAGGATGTATTTGTGTAATTCAAACAAATGATATTTCAGACTGCCAGTCAGATATCAAGACAAGTCCCTTGGGTTCTCACGTGTGTTGAGAACTGGCATAACGAATAGATCTTACTCTATCCTTCCTCTAAGTATAGGAGCAGGCAGTAAATGTTTCTGTAAATATAGACAAGAACTTCTACTATTGTTCTAGGATCTTTTTGGAAATGTAGGCATTCTTGTTAACCTGGAGTCTGTATTCAGCTCTGCTCCACTAGAAGTCTTAAAACCCTTTTGCTTCACAATGACAGTCAGGTCTCTTCCATTCCAATAGTTTATTCTATCCATCTGCAAGAAGAGTATAGTATCGTGAAACACACTGTATATCAGTAATATTCATTGCTGTTTTCCTAAAAATCTAAATCCATGTCTTTAATGTAAAATGTTTACTTTATGAGAAAACAATTGATATATTCATGATCAGTAGCACTAAGTTAAGTAATAAACATCAAAAACAAAAAAAAAAAAACAAACAGATTAATAAAAAGTTGCTTAAATTTTGTTAATTGTGAATTAACAGCAAATTTTGAAATCCACTCTTGACCATTTCTTATTGCTTCATCATTAAAAATTTTAAATTTTCAGTAATGTAATACAGTCAAACTCAGCTATAACACGGTTGTTTATATCGCTAATTTGGATATAATGTGGTTTTTTTTTGTAATTTGGTCTTCTGTTTTGGAAAAGGTGTATAATTGTAAAATTACTATATTTTCACCCAAAAAGTACAAAAATCAATTGATTTTAGAGGACTGTTCGCGATTTGCTACTTACAATTGAGGGGCTCAGTGGAAAAGAGGCACATGCCACCAAATGAAAATTTTGCAGGAAACCAAGTTTTAGAAAAAGTAATTGCATGTGGAGAGTTTGTATCTACTTGTAAATTTTTAAACTTACAGTGAAAGTAGATGGCGATTGAAGATGATGGTTAATAGAATAGATACTAGACGGCAGGATCTACTCAACAATAGCAAAAAATCAAAATCCATATAGAGGTGGCATGGGCCCCTTTTCCACTGGGCCCCTCAATTAATACTTACTGGGTAATACCGCTAATCCCAAGATGGCTGCACAAAACCGTAACAAAACAGAAATATGAAGATTTTGGCTAATATAACCCATCAAAGTGTTGAAGTAGTAATGATTTATAAATATTTATAGATATAAAATTCTCTCACATCGCTCTGAATGATGTAGATAATCGCGAAATGACCATTTTAAATCGATTTGGAAATGTGTGGGCGATAATAGGGTTCGAGTATATGACATTAGACATCACGAAGTAAAAAAAGCTTGGGCAGATCGCAATCTTCGAGATCTTGGATCCGAAAGATCGCGATATAGCCGAGTTTGACTGTATATAGATTACAAGTATTGTACCATAAAGAACTCTCAAGAATAGATTTCAAAAATTTGTTCTAAGGAGGTCATTTTGTAGTTGTTCTTTCAAAAATAGAACTTTATTAAACAAGAATAAAAATGTAAATAAATAAAACGCACTTACTTATGAAAGGTTGAATATAAAGATTTACATGGAAATAATCCGACAGTTTCGGAATACTACGCTATGAACATACCCTTCACCCATCATGTCGTCCTAAATGTTGTCCTCTGTCCTATATGTCTGTGCCGTCCCTGATGACGGAATATGCGTAGTATTCCGAAACTGTCGGATTATTTCCATGTAAATCTTTATATTCAACCTTTCATAAGTAAGTGCGTTTTATTTATTTACATTTTTATTCTATTTCATTCCACGCACGTTAAGCCTATTTAGTTTATTAAACAAGATTGCTGCGTAATTCCCATACCTTGCCTTTCACTGCTTCAAATCTTGACTGTGATATCAGTTTTTGATTCACTAAAATTGTTGTTTATATACCATTCCTAATTACAAATAGAGAAGTTCATTGTAGAAATAACCAAAATAACAATACTAAAGTCATCATGGTTTATTGGATTCTATCAAGTGCGACTCTTTTAATTTCTTTGAAGTGTTTTTGCTTCAGTTCATTACAGTTCCCTTCTTGAATTCCAACTGAACAAAGCAGTGAATCGGAAGATTCCAAGACCCACCCCTTTGTTAGGAATTGGGAGAATTTCTTCTAGTTACATCAATTGATTGCCTTTCTTTTTTGAACCAAACACTGTTATTCAGATGTTACTCTGATTTACAATGAACCATCCTAATTTTTGAAAATAACTGTGAGTACTAACACTGTGTAAGCCATCGTGCTTTGTAAATATTACTTAACCGTTTTTTTTTAAAAAATAGTTGAAACACATAGCTTTCTCAAAATAAGAGATTCACGTTCTTCTACAACATATAACAAAGTTCTATAACGCTCGGATTTTTGTCTTAAGAAGAAGTCACATTTCACGTTCCCGGTCGAAACTGTCAGTTCCTAGTTTATTTGTAATTCAGACTTATTCAAAGTTTCTTTCCTCCTCAAGGAATATCGATAGAGCTTTTTATTCACGTATCTTCCTTTGTGTTCTTTTATGTTTCTCCGTTTGCCAGCATTTCCTGTTTTCAAATATTTAAAAGTGTTTGATTTGGAAAGTTATCCCTTACAAATATTGAACATTTTAGAAGTGAAATGGTAGAACTGTCTAAAAAAGTTTCTTTGAATTAAAGAAAAGAAAATATTCTGGATGTATTGCTAACACATTTGTAATCTTTCCAATTTAATTAGGCTGAAGAACTTATAAAGAAAGAGATGATCACAATGCTTCATTACGATGCTGTGTACAGTCCGACAGCTTCTCAGATGGGCTTTCAACCAGGATCAAAGAAGAAACAGCCAAATCCTTCTGCAGTTCTCAATCAGGCAACACATTTAGCATTCCTTGAACAAAACCCATACGAGAAATTTTCCGAAGATGACTTAGAACAGGTAATTTGAGCTTAGTCTTAAGCTTCTGAATTATTTCAAGTTAAAGTTACAAGTGTTAATAGGAACAGTAATGCACAAGAACATGACCAAATTGTTGTTTTAGATTAATTATTTAGTTAATTACCTAAGACAAAGACTTATGGAGTTAAGAATGTATTTAAAAAATATCTATGCTAGTTGTGGATCACATGTAAATTTGTAAAGTTAAAAAGTGAATAATACCTGTGATCAAAAGAGATCTATTAATTATCTTGCCTCCATTTTATTTTAGAGTATATTAGCATGGGTACTTGAGTATCACATTTGTTGGAGGACAACAAAGACATATTAGCTTTTGTAATAATGCTGTCATGCACATAGTATATGTCATCATGGATAATTCATTTTTGGATTTTAAAAGATCGACAAGGTCATTCTGCTTCCTTGAAGTCAGTTGTATGTTTTGAAGTCTCGTAGGTAGTATATGATGGAGCTTAAGTGAATATTTTTGCTCCAGGAAACTTTACAAAAAGAACTCTGATACGAACTGTTTGAATTTCAGATTTACATGAAATTCTTAAGCAAATCTTAAGTTCATGAAGTTATGGACTGAAACCTAAGTTTAATCTCGTGTAGGATTTAACCAAGGCATACAGAATTCAAGTTTCACAGCTATGGAATCCAGGGAAAATATACAGTGTTGGAATTTCTTAGTGATTTGAATTCTTCAAAGCAGAAAATTCGAAATAGAGAATTTCTGAATTGCAGCTGACCGACAATCCTGCTTGGGATTCGATTTCACAGGGACAATCGTATTTTGCCGGATCTATGCAGATTACAGTGAGGGACTATGTTTCTACATGCAGGCTTTTAATTCAACTGCAGAATCGTAGAACAAATTAAGTTAAAGGAATGGACAAGTTCCAGGATTATTTAGGACTACAGGATCAGATGAGTTCCAAAGATCGGCAAATTAATTAAGTTAAGGAACAGACGATTTCCAAAAAAAGGTTAGGACATTAGGAACAGACATGTTCTGAAGTTAGTAATTAAGTTAAAGGAACGGACATGTTTCAGTCCAAAGAGGTACGAGCTCGGTGAATTGGACTGTTTATTATCTGGACGATATTTAATTCAAGAAGATATTGGGACGAAATATTCCCATGTTTTTGCTAATTTATTTTTCGTTTAGTAAGTTAGTACAAGCTGTATAGAGGCAAGTTTATAAATTACACTTGAAAATTAATTTTGTATGTCAAATGTTATTTACTAGAAAGTACAAAGTGAGATCAATGGAATTATTCAACATAATGAAGTAGTGTATAAAGTGAGTCCTAAACACTCTGCTTTAAAGTTGAGGATAGTTAAACAGGGTAATAAAGTTTATTTACTGTCCATTTACGATTGAGACTGGAGATAGCAATCCTGTCCCAACATTGATCTTTCATTCCAAGCTAATATTGTCTCTGATTGCCTCTGGTACGACATGGCTGTATTTTCTCTTCGAAAATTCACTTATTTAATAAATGTATTGTTTTTTACATTTATTTTTAATTTTATGTGATTATGTTGAAGGCTGTATTTTATCAAGAACTGTGGCATTTTTAGATTCTAATTCAAATTTTCAGAAGTCTCTTATATTTTCACCATATCTTAATGCTTGAAAGGGATCATAAATGCTGGAAAATAAAAAAAAAAAACCCAAAAAACATCCATTTGGAAAATGAAAATGATCTGCATTTACTGTTCCTTGTGCTCTTGATAATCACTTTACTTGATTTAGAATTGTTGATAACTTCAATTATTTAAATGTACACATAAGTTCCTTTCATTTTTTACTCTTTGTCCCTTGAATTTTGGAACTATTTTTTTTTTTTTGCAAGTTTATTTGTTGGACTTTCATTTAACAGTTAAATACGTTTATCCTTGTTTGTTTGTTTTTTGGTTTCTTGAAGAAAATAAACATAAAGATTATTTTAAAAATGCTAACTTAATGTCAGATGTTTAGTCGATATAAAAGTATTGAAATTTAAAACACAATATTACTTTCTAAATAATTATTATCCTTATTCTTCATTCTTCTAGCCTATTTTAAGTTGGAAATTTTCAGAATAAACTGGTTAATTTTTTCATTTCTTTTTCAGTACATATTCTGATCATTCAGAAGAAGTAATAGAAGCATTCGTCTAATTTTTAAACAGTCAGAATATGTATTGTTTGACAAAGGCATAATAATGGGTTTTTTCCAAAAATTCAGATATTAAAGTATAAGAAAAAGAAGCATAAAACTGCACACAATTAAAGGTTCACTGAGCTATTTTTGGTTATTCTGTGCCGGAAACCCAAGACGGAACAGTTTTGTGATTCCCATCTCTCATCGTTTGGGTTCGTCCAGCACTCAATAACTCAGTAGAACCAAAAAAAACATAAACAAAGAACAAGTCAACAAAACAATGGCCCTTAAGCTAAAAAAAAAACCATCAAAATGTAGTAATATCAGAAATTAATTTGGAATAGTGTGCACATTTTTAGTGAATGCTGTAGCTTTGAATCTGATTTAAAATGTCAAACCGTAACCGTGAGTTACCGTGGACATACCCTGATGCACTTTAATAAATGGTAGACTGATGATACAAGTAACTACAGTAATACAAAATATTGACAAAACATAATTATTCTCAATATTAAACCTAAAAGTATCAAGGAATTTGACATTGGAGGCTGTTTTGATTTTGTTAATAATATTTAAATGATGATATTAATTTTGTACTGATTTCTGTCTTTGCAGGCTCATGACCATCTCCAGATAGAGATGGATGTTGTGAAAATCGGAATGGGTCACGGAGATCTTTCCCTTGAGGCTTACACTCAGGTGTGGGAAGAATGTCTGGCCCAAGTGTTATTCTTACCCTTTCAGAACCGATATACGAGAGCAAACCTGGCCAGTAAAAAGGATAGGATTGAATCATTAGAAAAAAGATTAGAGGTAATTAGAAGTGAAGTGATCAAAGTAATCCTTAAAAACTTAATTAATAACTATTTATAATCACCACTAAATAGTTCACAGCAATTGAGAACAGTGCTTTAAATCACCTGGTTAGTTAGCTTTAGAGAGAATACTTCTGAAAGTTATTATAAAGATCTGATACAGAATCCCTGATAATTCTCCAGTTGCTAGTTCGGTAACTCCTACATCCAGAAGCAATTCATTACATAAAGAATTTTTTTAAGTAGATCGTCACTTTGAAAATCTTTAGTTTCATCTCTTTAACGAATCCCTGGGCAATATTATTTTAATAGTTTTTACCTCTTGTTAATGCTTGATATTTGAAACTCCCTTGCCGATGTTGTCATTTTCATTACTACACAAAAGTGAAAATTATTGTACTACAGCAGTATGTCTGTGTAAGTGACTGGGCCGAGTGGTAAAGAGTGCTTGGGGGCAGGTTTGATCCCAGGCCTCGGTGGAGGGGGGGATTTTTCCATTCTCCATTGTCTTCCAAACAGGTCCTAGGATCTACGCAGCCCTCTGTAGAATGAGTACCAGGTTTTTTCCCGGGGATTAAAGGCACTCAAGTATTGGGCTGACCATCCATCCTCAACTTAGTCCCATTGGTCACGAAACCCCGGGAGTCTTACCTCCCACCACCCCAAGAGCCACATCGGCCTGTTTGTATGTGATGTTTATAGAATGTATGAAGAAAATGTAATGGTTTTATTTTTATCTGAAAAAAAAAAACAACAAAGAAACTTCAATTTTTTATTTGACTATTGTGCATTTTTCTGTACATTCTTTTCTTTGAGATTAGAAATGTTAAAGTGTAACAATCTCAATGTGGCAATTAATAATTAATTAACAATTGCTGCCAAGTTAATTATGTGAAAAAAAAAAATAGTTTTGAAGGTGAAATAGTTTTATTGTATTTCAGTAAGATTAGAGTGCTGCTTTTGCAACATCATCTTCAGCTTCGATTTTAATCTGTTGATTATCATCACCAGTATTCTACAGTTAGACTTCAGGAAAAAAGTGATTTAACACTGTCAGTACAAATATAAGGATTTGTTTTTTTAATTTTTTTAGCATATTCCAAAGAGTGAAAAGTGAAACTGTAGTTCTTGGATGATTTCAAACTAATGATTTTTAAGAGATTAAAAAAACGAAAATTCTTGATACATGTACCTCTGTACAAGAGTTTCAGAAAGTTAGTGACTTGGCAATTAAAGAGATAAAACTGGAAATAACAATATCTTAGAAATCTTAACACATTGACTGCTGACTATGTGACTCGTATAGATGATGCTAGTAGTATGACTAGACAAACTCTATTGACTAATTTGCTGCTGACCCTTGTCAGGTGAACTTGTATTGTGCGCGGCATCTCACTAGACACCTTGAACTGTCATAAACAGTTGTTGGCACAGAACTTTTCTGGGGGGTTTTCCCTCCCCGAAATAATGAGTGATGTACCAGGGCCTTGAAAAGCACTAGATTCTCTAAATTATTGATTTTTATGTTGATTTTTAAAATTCAGAATTTGAAAAAAAAAAAAAAAAAAAGAAGTTCCTTAATTATACACCTAATTTGATTTTCTGTAAATTTATTTTTCAGATAATTTACATTCATTTTTATTAAAAGATAAAAAAAATGCATCCTTTATTCTATTTTGATATTTTGATTTCCTTATCATATCATTGACGAAGCCATATAAAGAATACTCAAAATCTACTATCGAGGAGCTTTGTAAATGGCACTAACAGCCGTTTTACATTTACCATTTTACTCGCCGTAACCTCGCCATAATGGTCACCATCACCTCGCCATCACACATGGTGAGGACATTGCGATAGATAGCCCGTGCGCTATCTTTGAAGAGATGGCGCCATATCAGATGGCGCAATGTCACACCAACGCTCCTGGTGGCGAATTGTAGAACTTGGAAGTCCAATCGATTTGTATCTATTTATTCGAAATTACCGATTACAAAAATGATTTTCACGATTGGAGGGCATCTTTTCCTTATCTTTTCGTGGATGCTTTCATAAAATGTTACATTATTAATCAAAATCATTTTAGAATTTCGGCTTGAAAATTTGAATCGACAGCGATTGAGATCTCGAAAACATATTGTCGTTGATCGAGATTTAACGAGACTGAATTATTTATCGAAACTGAAAACAAAGAAACACAAAACGATGAAAAAAAACATGAATATTTCCTGTTTTAATTAATTAAAAACATTCTTTCACCGATGCATTGACTAAATGGTTTTTATATAAACCAATGCTATTTTTTTCGTAAATAAAACGTAGGCATGATGACAATTGAGAAGTGTAAATGTTCCGTGTGATGGAAGGCGTTATGGTAAGTGTAAAGCAGTACACTAATCACTCGCAATTTACCCTGATATTGCCTGCGTTATGGCCTGCATTATGGCGAGTGAAATGGTAAATGTAAAACGGCTTTTAGTAAATTTAACCAGAGATACCACCTACACAGAGTCATGAGAATTGATTTGAGCAGGTTAGGGAGGGGGAAGGTTGAAATATGATATCCAATGACTTCTTATTTCACCATATATAATAAAAACGTAAAAAAATCTAATGGCACTTGGAGATCGCCTACCCTTAACAATGGCAGTAGTCAACATATTAATAAGTGAATATCTTTGATTCTTTGCATGTATTGGCTGTTATTGAATTCTTTCCATCTTTTCTGATAGCAAAACCGAATGCACATGACGAGAGAAGCTAAACGAGCAGCCAAAATGGAGAAGCGACTCAGGATATTAACTGGAGGCTATCAAGTAAGAATTATTGTTATTATTTGAAAGGGTTGTGCTTTATTTCAGTAAAGACAGGCGTGCTTAGTTCAATAATAACATGGTTATTTGTTTGTTTCTGCAATTTACAATAGCTAAGTATCTCAGACTAAGATGGAACTTTGTATATAGGAATTGTAATTTTTTAGTTCTCATAATGAAATGGAGCTTATTGTTGGTGGCTCCTCCCTGCCACTAACATCTGGTGGATTCGGGATAAAAAGTTCAATTCCAATAGAATTTTTGTTTCTGTTAGATTTTATAGGATTGTTTTTTAGTATTCATGTTTGCTTTTTTCCAACATCCCTGGTGAAAGTTTACATATGCCTGAACTTCTTTACATTAAACCAGAAAAGAAGTCTCAGATTTTACAATTTAAAGTAATTCCCTTCTCTTGCAAACAAAAAAAAATCCCTATTCACATTAAGAGAAACAAATAATGTTTTTTAGTTGGGAAAATTCATTTTTTGCTGTTTGATATGAAATTGACATTTACAACTTGCACTAGCTAAGAATAACTTTCATCACATTCTTGGCCTTAAAAACTTTCACAGTAGGATAAAGTGACCAAATGTCGGCCACCAAATGTTTTTTGTATTTAAGAAACACGTAGTGGTCTAGCTGTGGTTTTTATCGTTTACACAATTTTTACATCTTTGGACTATCTTCCTATCTTAGTTTCAATTGTCATCTCCAGATGTCGCCATTTACTTTAAGCTCTCATCGAAGACGTGAGATTGATTGTTACGGGAAACGATTGTTTTGACGAGATTCTTCAGATTGCAAAGTTGAGAATTCATTTTCTGCAAGCCAAAGCAATACTTAGTTTTCATGTTTTTTGTATGATTTTGATATTAGCAAACACTCAGCTGATTTTTTAACGTTATTTCTTAAGTAATTAGTATTTATTACCTTAAAGTGCTTCAGTATTTACATTTTATTTTCCTATTTCAAGTTGCCCTAATGTCGGCCATAGATTGCCCAAATGTCGGCCAGCTATTGACCAAATGTCGGCCATTGTTTATTTATAGCGTGTAGCTTAGCATTTTTAACAGTTTAGTAAAAAAATGTAAACACCTATCTTACTTATTAAAGACTAGTGGCAACCCGTGAAATATTCACGGAAGTAAAACAGATTCCACATTTTTGAAATACCGTGACATTTTTCAAAAACCCAAGATTGAAAACGATGTTCTAAGCTCATCTTTTGAAAGCCATGGCTTCCATAACAGCCCAAGTATAATTTGACTGATGACTAAGCAATAAAGCAACATATGTATTTTGATCATGGTACTTCTTGCAACGTAATTATCCATATTTAGAGGTTAGTTTCGAAATATGCTTGAAGAGTCAATAAGATGTGTGAGTCATTATAGCGTCATTATCAGTGAACCTCCTGCCCTAAAATAATGTCGATCCACACAAAGAAATGTTAATGGACACCACCTTGTATTTTGTTTCTGCTTAACTCCTGTTTCTGTAGCGCTGTTGGAATGACACGGAAATGTTGTTGGCGACCCCTTGTATTTTGTTTCTGCATAGCTACTGTTTCTGTAGCGCTGTTGAGATGCCACGGAAATTTTGGTGGCGCCACCTTGTATTTTGTTTCTTGCTTAAATACTGTGTCTCGCTATTGAGATGACATACAAACACACTGACAGACCCACATCCGTACGTACAGTTTTTGCCTATTAATAGGAGCAATAGGCCTATGCTTCTTTTCGATTATAAGAATATACGTAGGCTGAAAAGAAATTAATTTTATAAAAAAAAAAATGTGATATATTTAATTAGAGTATAGTATCCGAGGTTTACATTTCTATCAACGCCTAGCCTAGATCTGATGACATAACTAGGAAATTCCTAGTTTTTTTTTTTCCGAATTCACAGAGGCATAGCCATAAAATAATTTTAAAAAACGAGAAATATTAGTATTAACGCCCTTTTAACTGCCAAGGAAATTATGGGATGGAGAAGGACAATTTGGCTAGAAAATTTATAGGAAAATTAATTTCTTTTAATCTATTATTACAATATTTCCACTGTAGGCTAGGCTATTGCACATTGAAACGATCAGAGCAAAGAATTGTATTATTAAGCATATTAAGTTTTATAAATTCCAGAAAACACTTTCGTACCATGAATGAAATAAGGTTACAATAAACACAATAAATTACTTACAATAAACATTTGATATTAACATCAGATGTGGTATATGAAATGAAACTGAAAGCTGCAAAAGAAGGGAAAGAAAAGGAAGAGCTACAAATAAAAAAAAGAGAAAATAGGCTTAAAGCAGCTGCTTTGAAGAAAGAGAACAACTAAAAAAAGAGAAATCGAAAAACAGCAACAGAAAGAAGAGTTGAAGAAGAAGAAAGAAAACTCCCAAAATCTAACAAGAAGAAAATAAACATTTTCATAATATTTTTTCCATAAACTTGCATTTTAAATGTTAAAATGAGATTTTTTTAAATAAATTCCTGTGAACAGCAATGTTTAACTGATGCATATGTTAACTGGTCAACATTTGGTCATCCCCTGGCCGACTTTAAGGCATCCTGGCCGACATTTGGTCACATTGTAAGGTTATAGTAATTAATGCATAGTTAACTTAATAATAGGTATTTTTCGTAATGCCATACTTCTTTATTTCATTAAATTACAATAAATCTAAAAATTTGTTTCAATCATATAAACTAAGTCATCAGATCTTTTATTTTCTGGTTATTTGTAGGATGTGGCCGACATTTGGTCACTTTACCCTATCGCATAACTATCACCAAGATGTTAAAATTCAAAATTACTAACTGCATAAGTCAGGTTTGTTGATTTTGAAACAAATGACAAACCCAAAATAAATACAAAGTATTTTACATGAAAAGCAGTATAAAAAGGAAACAGTAGCAGAATTGGTCATTTCTGAAAGCCTAAAGCTTAAAGAAAAAAAAATGGAATAACTTTACAGAAGTCAAACCCCCGCTATAGTGAACTTCAAGGACCGAAATTTCGGTTCACTATAACCGGGAGTTCACTATATCCCTTCCGTTATACGTGCATTGCTCGGCAAGGGACCAACCATTTCGTTCATTATATCCAGGAGTTCATTATAAGCCGTGTTCACTATAGTGAGGTTTGACTGTATTCCCACATCACATATATATGTCATCATTCCATTGGCATCAGTCGTCTAGACCAGAGCTTCTCAACTGTTGTGCTGCGAGAAAATTCTGAAAATGCATCTGCAATCAACTAGCTTCATACTAGTCCAACGCTCGTATCTGGAATAAAATCTAGACTTCAAATAACCTGAGCAATCAGAAATATGGACTACTTTCCGATTCTTTCTAATATTTGAGGATAATAAAGTATTAATTCACATTCAAATTGACTTAAAATATATATTTCAGGCTATCTTTTAAGCGTTTAAAAATACTGTTATATTCATTGGTAAATCATAGGTGTTGTTTCAAAGGATTTATTAAATTAAAGCAATGAAAAAGCTTGGTGGGATTTTAGGAACAAGGTTTTCGTGTGTCACAGGATTTCTTTAAATATAAGGGTGTCGTCAAGCAAAACAGATCGAGAAATGCTGGTGTAGACCATTCTCTGCGACAAATCTGCACATACACAATAATAATATGCAGAGCTTGTCACGTGGAAGCAAACTAAAATAACTCTCTGACCCCGCTGGGCCCAGAAAGAATCAGAAAGGGAAAAGAACACAATAAGCAACAGACTATATGAAGTGAAAACTCACTCAAGCTAAAAATTAAATTCAAAATTTAATTGGATAGGATTACAAGAATGCAAAAAAAAAAAGATTGATTGGCTTAGCATTTAATAAAAACTTTGCAGTGAATCCTTCAAAAAAATAAAAAAAAAAAACTTTTATCTGGGCATGCAGGCTAGATTAGATCATGTCCATTTCATATTTTGTCATAAGATTGAGGCCTAACTAATGCACTGGATACATATTTCTGTAGTTGCTTGAAGCCAACACTGTTTATAAAGTTCGAAGGTTTCTTTTCTTTAAAAGGGAAAAGCATTCACTCTCAAGTCACTAAGTTTTTAAAAGTTTTTAAAACTACATTCAGTTGTAGATAGCCTCATGGAATAATTCAAATTTGAAATATTTTTTCATCCATAGGAAAAAAAAAAAATTATGCCATAATGTAGAAAGAAAACACAAGAAAGATAAACTGCAATAAAAAAAAAATCGATCAGAAAACAGAATGTCACAAAAAAGACTGACAAGCTCATCTGATATGTTTAAAAAGTAATATCGTCCAATGAAAGTAAAGATAAGTAAAGAAGGGGGGGGGGGGAATTATTACCCTAAAATATATTTTTGTTAGGTACTTTTTACGTAATCATTTTTCAATACATTAGCATGCATAAAAATTTCTTAGTATTTTTTGCAGTTGTAATTAATTTTCAAGATTGGAATTGAAGCTGGAAAACTTGAAAAAAATGTTTTCTCAAGGTTACTTTTAAATATTAAAAATTGAATTCATTTTGGGTACAACTTAGTAAGCAATTTTGTTTTTGTTTGTTTATTTCAATAGTCACGTGCTCAGGCGCTCATCAAACAGATACAGGACTTGTTTGAACAAATAGAGCAGACCCAGTTAGAATTACGTACATTTGAATCCCTTAGAGATCATGAGACATTGGCAGTTCCAAAAAGATTAGAGGTGAGTTTATTCATTTTCATTAATAAACAAAACATTTTTAATCGGTGGCAAGATACAAAATTGGTGACTTCCAAAGATAATTGGAGTTAATGAAATGGGTAAAAATTAGGCACAAAGCTAAATACAAGTGAGGAAAGGATTCGCACCTTGATCTGTCATCGGGAAGAGACTGGGACGAACCGTTTCATCCTATTTAGTAAAAAAGGATGAAACGGTTCGTCCCAGTCTCTTCCCGATGACAGATCAAGGTGTGAATCCTTTCCTCACTTGTGTTTAGCTTTGTGCCTAATTTTTACCCATTTCCTTGAATCATCAGGCACGTTGAATCTCTTTTTCATAATTGGAGTTTGTTTTAGGGAAAGAAATTGTAAGAAATCTTCTTTGCTACTTACTCTTGGCAGAACTTTGGCCACCTCACATATCCTCATCCATTCACTTCGATCAGCTATTCTTGACCACCATCATTTAATTCTCATCCTTTTTAAATCCTCCTCCACATCTTCTATCCAGCGCTTTCTTGGTTTCCCTTCCAGGGTTTTTAAAGGGCCCCGTTGTTTTTTCATTCTGTGTACATAACCCAGCCATCTAACACAGAGGTCTTAGTAAAGCAGTGGCGGATTTCCGCATAGGCGCAGGAGGCGCGCGCCACGGGCCTCATAAATCAAGGGGGCCTCAAAATTTAGCTCTCAAAATTTTTTGGTTGTAAAAGCAAGATTTCTTTTTTTTTGGTTGTAAAAGGAAGCCTAGGGGCCCCACCAGCCAGCTTATTTCCTTTTTTTTTGTTTGTAAAAGCAAGATTTCCTTTTTTTTTGGTTGTAAAAGCAAGATTTCCTTTTTTTTTGGGTTGTAAAAGCAAGTCTAGGGGGCCCCACCAGTCAGCCTAGGGGCCCCATCCACCCAAGAAGTATTTCCTTTTTTTTTGGTTGTGGAATAATGGAACTCCCGTCCCGGGCCCCCAAAGGCGTTGGTACACCACTGTGTAGGGGCAGTGAAAATATTTAGAGGGGGGCCTCAAAATTGAATTGCGCTTAGGGCCTCTCAAGTGCTAAATCCGCCACTGTAGTAACGATAGTAAACACACCCCTATATTGGTAGAGATCTGCTAATTCCCTATTTGTTCTGATTCACCAATAGCCTTTATCATTTTTTGAGCCAAAAATTTTACATAGAACTTTTCTTTCCCAAATGTTGATCATAGTCTCATCTCTCTTCGTGAGAGTCCAGCATTCGCACCCATAAGTTACCACTGGTCTTATAAATATTAATTTTCAATTTACGTGAAACAAAAGAAATTTTTTTTATTTTGGATTAATTAATAAAGGAGAGAGGGAAACTAGCAGAAAGCCACTTTGGATTCAATCAATACCTAAGTTATGTTAATGTGATAATTCTTCGAAATCTGAATTTTTGCATTATTTTATGTAGGCTGAAGACTTTAATTTTGCTGCCCAAATACTAGCTGTACCCGGCATGCATTCCATTGCCACTCAAAGAAGGAAAGTGTTTGTGTTTTAATTCTGTTTATTGAAGTGCTTTTGGATACACAATAGTTTTTGTTTTTGTGTCTGGTGCATACACGAGTAAATCAGGTTTTCTGACTCGTGAGCAGCTGTCCATGTGTGAAGCATGGATTTTTCCAAATTTAGTCCACACACTTGTAGCGATTGCCCTTGTGCTTTGTTGATGGTCATTGCAAATGCTAGTCGCACCGGAAACTGCAAACGTAGAAACCGGAAATAAACTCATTTGTTGAAACGACTCGCGCACCAGATATTGTAAAATGGTTCTATTAATTCAGAAACCTTTGCAGGCGTGTGCACAACAACTCACCAAAGTTTCATCTCAATCTGATGAATGGTGTAGGAACGCATACGGGACAAACAAACAAAGAAGCATTCATTTTTATAGATTAAGATTGGAGTGGTTGAGGGATTTTTTTCTACTCCAGACAATTATTCTCCATATTTCGGCTGAGTCATCTTTTTTGTGTCCTACTCTGAACGATTTCTAAGATAGAGAGCTGTTTGAATTTCTAGTACAGTACACCATCACTAATCCACCATCATTGGGATCGGTAGGATGCCGGATAACTTGAGTGGTTAGGTTAGGATAAACTTAACCCAACAGCTAACCATCTCATCCTACCTTTAAAATACCTCGTAAATCAGCACAAGTTAGTTAAAAAAGAAAACAAGGTAGGGATAGCGATTAGGAAACCAATCGCAATGCTTCGCAACGAGTTCTGATATCATTGGTTTATTTTCCTTATTATTATAAATGTGATGGCTGCGAATGCAAAAGGCGCAATTGTTGCTGAGCTGTATTATACATAATTATTGTGCTTTGCATTGTGGGATACTTGTCCACAGACAAGACAAACTGGGATTATAAAGCTTCCTTTCAGAAGCCTAAAAGAAATTTTAATGAATCACAGGTAAAACAAATGGTACAGGTAATTGTGTTGACTTAAACAAGAAAGATCATCACTGGCCCTTCCAAGTGAAGAGCTGAAATTTGCAACTAAGCACATTTACATGTCTTCATGT
>JAFIDM010008411.1:0-26137 GCA_023159025.1 Thereuonema tuberculata | reverse complement strand
ATTTTTAAGTTGTCTCCTCAAATATATCTCAGTGTTAATTCTGTTATTGTTATTATCTCTTTAAGAAGTTTTAATTTGAAATATAAATTAAATTTGTCTTGTCGATAGTAATTTAGAAAGACAAATTGGCATAGTATATTAATTAAAAGAAGGAATTAAAGTAATAATTACAGAAATAAATTTACTGCATTGAAATGTAATAAAATAAATAAAATAAAAGAATCAGAACAATTTAGAAAATTAAAAAGAATTTTATCTATTTTTGTAATAATCAAAGAAAATATTCGTTGCTGAATAGAGAATGGTTAATAATAAAGAATTGAGAAGAAAATAATAACGTAATAAGATACACCCGAAAAGTATTTATATCGTATCTTTAAATTTCATTTCTCGGTAATTAATCTCTCATTAAATCATAATATAATGACTTCAGTGACTTCAGAACTCATCCATAACAGATCAGTCTGTTGTTATCCAAAACCTTTTCAATTGAAACTCAGACTTGAGTTGTTTTCATAGATATCGATTATGATATTGAGGTCTCGGGATATGTAAAAAAAACTTCACTTCCAAAACATTATCCCAGAAGAAACTCAGTTAAATTGAGAAATCTTAAGAAAATTTTTTCTATTTTAATATATTTGTAAGCTGAATGTCTTTCCTGCATGTCTTGATAAATTCAGTATTACACAGTTTTCTTAATATTACGTTCTCATTTAAAAGTCCATCTGCTGAACTAAAAGACCAATCACCACTTTTAGAATGACAAAAAACAAGACGAATAATATTATTTTGTTTTTAATATTTTTTTTTTTTGAATTAGCTTATACTAAATCTTTTTAATGATTACTAAACCACTTTTAAGTGATTAGTTGCATCTCTTCTAAGAATAGATTAGTTCAGTATTTATATGATAACTGACAAGTATGATTTAGTTTAAATTTATATGATTTAGTTCCCGCGTCTCGTGACACAAACTCTTTTACTTTTACGTTTCTTAATTCTTTTTAATGGTCTATTGGATAGAAAATCAACAACGGGGGGTTAAGGCTTATTCTTATTTGTCTATTGTACAAATATGAATTTAGACGAGTTAATAATGTAAGCTCTTTCACAAGTGTTAGATAATTATATCACTTTTTAATATTACAAAGGGAGCATCCACTATGTATAAACTGAAAAGTTAAGAATCTAATTATAACTATAGTGAGTATTCTGGTTATACAAACAATTTCATTTATTCCGTTTATGATAGAAAATGGCCTTTTCTTAATGAGTTCAATTTCTCTTTCTTTTTTCAACTTTGCAAGAGATTTATTAAATAGCTGTGAATTTTTATAAACGTATATTCAATTTTTTTTAAAAAAATTGGAAGATAAATGCAGAATTTGAAAATTATAATTATATAATTTCATCTTAAGAAATCCTAACATTATTAGACAATAATAAATAAAAATAATATAAAATGATCCATATTTTTTCAACTGTGTTTAAATTTTTTTGGAAACGATTTTCTTTTTATTCATTGTCATTTGTGAGAATGAAAAGAATAAAATGTAATCAAAGGATTTGAAGCTTCTTCCAATTGAGTCTTCTAGGGTGAGGATCCATTTACAAGTCCTTGTAATTTGCCAAATTTTCGAGAAATATTGTGTCTGTTTTTTTCTTCGACTATAATTCACTTCACTAATAATCTTTAAAGCTGATAAAAGCAATACCTTTTTCTTTTAACTCGGGGTTTAACTTTGATTGATAATCTAAGAACACATCCAATTTAGTTTCCTTGATATTTGTCTGTTTGCACTGTGTGGATTGAAAAGATAAAAACATTTCACCACGAAACAGATATTAAAGTAAGTAAAGAAAGGATCTTAACATAATCAACGTCAATGGAATGTTCCTTCGTGTCACAAGTAACCTCTGAAACTTCCTTTTTTATTTTGCAGAAACCTTCGTTGTGTTCACGTAAGAAATTAAAAATTTAATTAAGAAATTAGAAATTAAAAAAAAAATCATAATTTCAAAATTAAATAAAAATGTCAAGTCTTTTCATAAGTCAGTATTGATATTCTTTTTGTAAAACTTTCCAGAACTTTCGGAAGTTATTTAAAGGTTTCTGGTCTAAGTTGAATTGCTTCCAAATGAAATTATTGCTATTTTGGCTCCATAAAGTAAAATGTGTGGTTGATAATTCAAATTTCCAAAATTAAACTGCTAAAGCAAATGAACTCAAAATCAATTTCATTTCATTTATGTTAATTTGGAGTTATTATCGTGAACATTTTTTGGAAAATCAATTAAGTTATTTTTCGAAACTAAATTATTAGATTATTTTTCTTTCTTTTTTAAAACGATTTTCTATATTTTCTCGACTTCAATAAAAAACAGATGAAATGCAAATAGAAAAGCACTCAAAATAACTGAAATTAGAAAGAGAACACTCCTACTTACTTTATACTGTTTCTAATGTAAATAACTGGAAGGAATTATTAATTGCAAGAAAAAGTTTTGTTTTCTTTGTCTTTTTTTTTTTTTTTTAAAAGTTCATTATTATCATTATTACTATTCTCCTTCTGCTTCTGTGAATTATTCAGAAAATAATGATTTTTATTTTCTTTTTAGAGAAAGAAGCTACTCAAAATACCTTCAGACTTTTCTTTGTATAGGAGTTGTGTGGTGGGATTATATATAAGAATAATTGTCACTGAGGTTCCACACAATAAATTTTCTAAACGGCATTTTAATTTATTTACTTGCCTGTACTGGTTTAGCAGAGTATATTAAGACTTTAAGAGTAAGGAGAAAATGAAAAGCAAAACTGATAAAAATTTAACTTGTTTTATAATCATTAAATAATTACAAATGTGAAACAGTTGTTTCAAATAGTCTATAAATCTATCATGTAGATTTCAATCATTTAAAGTTCCTTTGAATCTTTCTTAACATCAACTGTTCAATTAACAACGTTGATAAATGGCCTTTTCATCATGTGTGATAATTACTAAAGTTTATCTTAATGTATAACCTCATTAACACATAGAACTTTCTTGTATCTCATATGTCTTTTTAACTTGTATTAGATAGCTTTCAATAATGTTCACCGTATGTGCTATAACAGTATTTAATAATATGAATGTTTAAGTTAACTTGATTTCTCCAATCCTTTCTTGACTAAACATTCTAGTATTATAGTCTTTACCAAAACACTCTAAACAGTTTATAATCATAACTTGAATACTTCAATCGAATAATCTTTGACATCGTTGAAATAATCTTTAAAATAAATCTCTTGCTAATAAACACAAATGTTCCTGTATAAATACTTAAATCCTTTCAACTTTACAGTTCTTTAACTTTAGTTGATTCAGTCCAACATTTGTAATAAGTCGATTTCCTTGACTTTAATAAATCCTAGCAGTAATGGTTTTACTTGAAATAAATAACCTTACTATTTCTTTAATCAACGAACAAATGTTTATGTGTTGGTAATGTTTAATCTTTAATGTTCATTAGTATACGTTCCGCTTTGTCCTAAACTCCATTTTCTTGTGTTCGAAATTCTAACGATGGCTCCTTTTCAAATTCTCGATGGGTGAAGTAAAATAGAAATCCTACTTACAAAAGTTCAGCAACAATCCATCAATTTTTCGTCAATCCCTGTCAAACGTCGAAGATAATACCTTGGCAAAATTCCACTTTGGTCTGCCAGTCTTCATTTGCGAGATTCAATCTTTTGGGCCTAACCGTTTATTAAGAATTAACTTAACTTTACTATTAATCCTTACTTATTTAATTCTCAAGGCCGTCCGCCTTTTACTGAACACAATATGAGTTTAAAATCAAAAACTAATCTATAGCACAATCGGAAGGAACTCATCCGATTCCCATTTTCAAAACCTTAGCATCGTTGCTATTTCGGTTTTCATCGTAACGCCATTTTTCGATCCTCTACGATTAACCATTAACAATTGAACGTTCGCGTTCATGCTGTGTTCAACACATCCATTGTTCTCACGTGCTTACACACAACAAAAGAACATACTCTTAACTTTCGGTTTTAATGAAAATAAAAAAAAATATAAATATTTCAAAGCCTTGATGTTAGTTTTAATTTAATTTTATCAGGGATTAAAAATTGAATTTCTCACAAGTTGTGTTTCATATTTTAACTTATTTTATCTTTGGATATTTATCTCAAATGAATAGTTCTGCTAAGTTCATTTCAAAGACAGTAGATGAACGTATTGAAGCTAAGCATTTGAAATCTTCTCAGTCTCATTTTTCACAGGTAAATAATAATTTAAGTAAGAAACAGAGTGAATAGGTTTTCGGTAGGACTCTGTTCTTTGTTGTTATTTGTTTAGTTTCTTGGTTAAATTTATTTTGTTAATCTGTAAACTTTTCAGCACTTTGTCAGCTAATGAAATACTGGAAGGGTAGAATTGAATAGAAAATAAACATGAAGGAGATAAACACAGAAGAAGGCAAATATTTAATCACATCATGGAGTCGAATTTTGAATGCAGGAGATAAGTTAAAATAAGACCTCTGTTATTTGTTGAAGTTTAAATAATACAATCTTCCAATTTCCTCTATCATAAAAAAACGAAACAAAATAAGTTGTTTTCGTTCTCAGAATCGATTCAAAACAAGGATTTTACGTATTAGAAACATCTTATTGTGCGCTGCTGATTAACTAATTATAATATCTTTTCAAGAAAATATCTTTTTTTATTTTCATTTTCAAAATATTACATTATCTTCACTAATAGTCCTAAATGTAAATAACTATTATTAAATGATAACTATGTTACTTATTTTATTTTATTTTTGAGATAGAAACAAATTTATTAAGAAAGGCTAATGTCTTTGATTATAAGACATTTTTGAAAATATTCAACCCGATTACTTTAAAAACAAAACGGCAATTGTAATAAAAGGCAATAATTACACATTTTTTTTATAAAAAGATATTATCAACAAATAATTTTTTTTTTAAGTTCTGAAAATAAATATTTTTTTAGAAATTAACTATTACACTACGGTAATAATAATATTTTACATTCAAATCATTATTTTGCAAATTTTTAATCATTTCAGGTTTTCGTTAAGTTTTTTTGAAATGAAAATATCGAGTACTTCCTCGAAAAAATCCTCCCCAAAAACTGACTGTTATGGAATTTTAAATTAATTAATTGTAGAATATTTTGAAATTAAAAATAACAAAATATAAATCCCACATGCTTCACATGTTCATATTTAAATTTTCAGAATTTTAGGTGCATTGGAAAAATAAATACGAAATAAAAGGTTTGCTTGAGTCAGGACCTTAAGACATCAGTGGTTCTTTAGATAATTCCTTTTCCGCGACAATGAGCTTTCTTTGCAAATATCTTTTTCTGGAAATATTCCCTTTTGACCAAACTGGAAATTTAATCGAACTCTTTAAATACCAGGTATCTAAAACCTTTCGCAGCTGAAAACAGGGTAAGATCTATTAATATATCAGTTTCGAATATAAAAAAATAAATTTTTAATGCGAATTAAAAATTTAACTTGTGTAAAAAGTTCCATTAAAAAAAAAAAACATAACACACATAAGGAGATGAAAACTATAAAAATCTATCGATTTCGCTGGCATCTGCGCAGCTTCTTCGAGGATAAGCACTCAGCCGGAAAACTACTATCTTTATAAGTAGCCTGTGAAGTTTATGGTGTTCATCTTTTATTATGTGCGTTATTATTTTGTACATTTTAACAGAGATTTCAAATTCAAGTTTGATAAAATTTGCTTTATATTGCTTGTTTTTTATTGTAGCTCTAAAAAGATTTGTGTGTAATCATTTTAGCTCTTTCTTATTTAGCTCTATCTTTACTGCCTAAAGAAATACAAATTGTGACAATCTTTAAGAAGACTGTGCTTTGAATATTTAGAATTTGAAAATGCAGCACTGTCACATAGTTCATCTGACCTACCACTACATAAAGTACAATACCACGTGTCCAGACGATCGTCGACATTCCAAGATTTGTGGATGCTGGAAATTTAAGAGAAAACAATTGATTTCTCCAAATCTTATCAGCGTATGTCTACAATTGTGAAGCATTATGAGAGTGATACTATATTATACTCAGATAGTATATGTTGGAAAGAAAAGATGAACTGAATATGCAGTGCTGCTCGTAACGCCTTCAAAGGCACTCAAGTCCATAGAGTTAATGGCAATCAGTCCAAAGAAGTTTAGATAACTGTATTTCGCGAAGAACTTTTTCAGGCTATCACATTTCTTCAGCATTGTGTTTACTTTGTTTAACAGCAGAGTCTTCGTTTACGTGAATGATTTTTCATGTATTTTTTTCAACTTTTATTTCTGTTATTTATTGCATCGTAGTTTTAAATATTCAGTTCATGATTCTGCATTGGGCATTTAACTATTTCCTTCTCAATAGCGGAGTTTTTTCCTATATAAAAATGGAATAAGTACAGGATTATAATAATGCAAGTGATAAAAGTATAATTTGAGTAAATTTCGCTAAATAAATAGTTGTACTGTAGTTCAGTAACTACTTCATGTTAGTATAAGTGTAGTAATATATTATTATATCTTAAAATAACTACATGTATTAATATTCTTCTTCTTCTTCTTGATTGGTCTTAGAGTCCCATTTGGGCCTTAACCTCCTTCAGAGCTCTCTTCCATTTTTCTCTGTTTTCTGCCTGTTTTTCCAATTTGTAATTCGAAATTCCTTTATATCATTCCTTATACTGTTAGTTACATTAAATTATCATCATACTTTTTAGTTATTCTCTGTACTTTCATCAACTCCCAAGTTCTCCTTCACTTTGAGTAGGGCTCTGAGAATATCCCACTTGTACATTCATCCATTGGAGGATATATCGTAAAAACCCTAGAATTTTGAATAATTTAACGGTGAGATTTAGAAAGAAAAGATTCCACATTTGGTCAAAATAAAGTGAAATAGCCATTTTACTTCTACAATGAAGATCCATCTACTGATATAAAGAAGCGAAAGATGTCGACGTTTTTGATGTTGTGGCAAGCAGTTGAAATTTTGACTGATGTAAAGAAAGAAATTATTCCTGGATTGTTTTCCTTCTTGACCTTACCCAGTGTTTAGTTCACGTTTATACCGGCAGAGCGGTGTTCTGTTTAAATTGTTTTATTCTAATATACTGTTGATGCTTTTAAGATTAGTTGTGCCAGGCTTCCATCAGTAAACTGAATTTATATTTGTGACTATGTTGGTTTTAGTTATTATTAGTTTGTTTTTGAAGTATTGAATATTGTAATATATTTTATGTAATATTTATGATATATTTATATGTTAGAATATGTCTGAATTTGTGCATGACAAAACAGAAACCACACATTAGTGAGATTTTTTATGAGTCTGACCAGGATCAGGAGTTTTAGAATAATATATGTCTGTTTTCCAATTCGCGGTCACAGCTTTCTTCCGTGGTCGCGGCTTTGCTATAATAGAGATGTTTGTAGTTTTAATCGGATTTATTCACTCGACCAATACAATGATACGCAATGCGAAAAAGAAACCCCAGGCTTTTGATGTAAAGCCACTGCAAAATGAACAAATCTAACTTTAAGATTGAGTTAGTGATGGTCTGCATTGTTAAGAAAACATCAGAAAGTTTGCAATGTATACAAACACTTCAAATTACCAAGTATATGCACCTACTTTTCAAAGAGCAAAAAAAAAAAGCTATGTTGCAGCTCTGTGACTGATAGTACTAGCAATGAAGTGTTTAAGTTGTATAAGGGTGGTAAAGTTGCTCATATCTACTAGTAGTTTCAAAAGGCTCCTCTTAAGAAGAAAAAAATCGAAGAATTGCCAAAGTTATGCATTATGTACCTGAAGAGTATAAAGACTTTTATAGAACTATGTAAATGTGGCCATCGACAACTACAGAGCGTGGAAATGAGAATAGTGAATGATGTGCTGTAATGACACTACGAAACATTTTCTTAAATCTTTAATATTTTTGGAAAATCATGATTTGTAAAGAAATACACTTTTTATTTCATAATTTGATTAATATTATTCTACTTGTTTTCCTTTTCATTGTAATATTTATCCTCCATTGAAAATACTGGTACTAACTAGAAAAAAAGTATTTTTTTTAGACAAAATTTCCAAATTCTTCTTTTAGCTTCTTCCTTTTCATCTTTGTTTATTAAACAAAAAAACACCATATCTCCATAACATGTAGTTTATTTAAAAACTTTTCGGAATTTTCGGGATGATAATACGCCATCCCTTCTTCAAGCGAAATGAACAATAAATTAGTTCTTTGGAATAACCAAAAATACAAACAAGTGATAATGTACAAAAGGAAGTAATTTTAATAGATATGAAGGGGCTAAAGTAGACCCTTCTACGATTATATTAGTAAAAGACTTAATTAAAAAAGATGTAAAAAAAGCGGTTAATATTGATGAATTTCATTATTGATATGTTTTTTTGATTATTGGATTGTTAGTTAAATTAAAGGATTCAAAATATCTGAGTTATCTTATTGTAAACAAGAATTGATTTATCTAATGTGTTATTATGTTGTTAGTTCATTTGGATTTATTGTTAAATATTTGTTTTTCAAACATTGTAAAGTAATGAAAAAGGATATTGCTATTTCATATTGTAAAAACAATTGTGAATTGTTTCAACATGTGTAACAAAAATGCACAAAATGGGCAAATTTAGAATGATTTGTAGCACAACTAATTCTATATTAAAGCAATCAAATATTATTTTACAAATTTTTCTTAATAAATTACATGAAATTATTAAAAATAAAATTAATCCTGATTTTTATTGGCTTATTCATAACCATGATGAAGTTATTAAATATGTAAATAATAATAAAATTTTTAATATAATTACTGCAGATTTTGAAAATTTATTTACAAATATACCTTTAGATTCTTTAATACCACAAATAAAATTTTTAATTTCAGAATTTAATATAACTAGTCCTTTTAATATTTCTATTAAAATATTTCTTAATTTTCTTCAATTTAATTTATATAATAATTATATTGAATTTGATGATGAAATATATTCCCAAATTAAAGGTATTGGAATGGGAGTAAATTATAGTAGCGTTCTTGCTAATTTATTTTTATTGGCTTACGAATATCAATTTTGTACTAATTCTCCTTAACAATTTAAAATTTATAGATATATAGATGATTTAATTATTTTTAATACTAACTTTAAAATTGATTACATTGAAGAAAAAATTTATAAAAATATTATTAACTTACAACAAACTAATATTAATTCTGAATTTGTTGATTTTTTAGATTTACGAATATATTATCATCAACAAAGTCCATATATTCAACTATTTAATAAAACATTTTTATTTCCTTTCAAGATAAATAGATTTCATAAATTTACAAGTAATGTGAGTTTAAATTTGTTTAAAAATATTTTCATATAAGAACTAAAAAGATACCAAATTCTAAATTAGAAGATTTTTTAAATAATTTAACTTATCAATGAATTTACGAATAATAATTTTCCAAATAAAGTTTTAAATACTTATATTTCACAATTTCAGAAAAAATTTAAATTTCAAATTTATAAAAAATATAAAGTTAAATATATTCATAATTTTATTTAATCATTTTATTCTTCAAAATAGGACTTGTTAAATTATAATCATTTAAGTTATCTTATGACAATTCAAAATTAAATCCTATATTTAAGGAAGTTTTGCGTTTGACTTGATAACTGTTATCTATTTAATTTTTAATTTTTAATTTTTATTTTTAATTAGTCGGCTAATTAAGTAAAATAAAACTAAATTTTTTTTAAGTTTTTTTTTTATTTTAATTTTTGATGTATATATTCTCTCAAGTCACGACTGCTTTTAGAATCAGCGTGTGAATCATATATCTGTGATATATTTTTATTTTTATAGAGATTAGAAGGTAATCCTTGTGGTCTAATGCCTAAGACGTCTAACTTCGGAGCAGAAGGTTGCATGTTGGATTCCAGTAGATAACTTGTAGAAATTATTTCTATTTTTGTAAATTACAATAATTGCACCAGACCGAAAGAGAAATAAAAGATTTTCGTAATATAGATACAATTTTCAGTCGCTTTTGAGCTACAAATAGTGAGCTTTCAGTATTCTACTTAATAGAAATAGTGCTTCTTTCTTTCTTGAGTCTCTTTTTTTTATTTCCATTGATACTTTACAGTGGTTTTTGAGTTAGAAATAGTGATTGTTTTTAAGTAACGAATAGCGATTTTTCAGTATTCTACCTAATAGAAATAGTGATTATTTTTTTTTCTGTTCTTTTTTATCCAATTCCAATTGATACTTTTCAGTGGTTTTTGAGTTACAAATTGTGAAAATTATCTATATCTATTAGCTAGGCCATCAGATTGTTCGATATAGATATTTGAAGAAGAGATTTCAGATGGACGTTAGTTGATATAGATGATAAATGAACATCATAGCTTGTATACGAAATTCTTCGCAACAAATTGATTGTGAGTATTCTTTAGAGTGAAGATAACCAAATTCTGTTGAATTGTGACTCAAAGACCTAAAGTTGTATGTGAGTTAAGACAATGTTTTCCAATTATATGGCAACTTTATTTAGAGTTTGTCCTTGAGCTTTATTGATAAATATCGCATAAGGTCTGATCGGAAATTGTTCTCTTGTGAAAGTGAATGGAAGTAGATTACCGCATGGTTCCATAGACATCCTATGGATGAAAACAAAATCTCCTTTGTGAGTTCTGTTATAATTTCGGTTTCTATGAGATCATTATCGAATGAACAGCATTTAAGTTGAGTTCCATTGCAGTATGCAAACTTGGGATTGATGTTTCGCAACAATATTATTGGAGATCCAATCTTCAATGGAACGGGAAGCAACGGGAAGCTAAGAAAAACTCCCAAGAAAAACTGCAAACATGGCATGATGAATCTTTCCTCGGCAAAAAATTCCGGACGTAAACTATCCCCCCATTCGGATGTCCGGGAGGGGGATACTGAGGAAAGTTACATTATGACGCAATTCAACCGACAGCGACAGAAGAAAAGAAGATTGAGGATTGGATCAAGGAATGTGAGAACTCTCCTTCAAGCCGGGAAGTTGGAAAACTTGAAGGAAGAAATAAGAAGAAACAGAGTGGATGTGATGGGAATATCAGAAGTGAGGTGGAGAAATAGTGGTGAGTTGGTGAGTGATGAATTTAGAATGTTTTATTCAAATGGTGAATGTAAAGGAAGTCATGGTGTTGGTGTACTACTGGGATCATGTGTGAAAGATAAAGTGATATCAGTGCGTTATGTAGATGACCGGATGATAATGGTGAGACTACAAGGGAAAAAATTGGACTTAGTGCTAGAGCAAATTTACATGCCACATAGTGGATTAGAAGATGAGAAAGTGGAAGAAAACTACGAGAAGATAGAAGAAATAGTTGAGAAAGAGAAGAAGGGTGCATGTGTAATCCTAATGGGTGACTGGAACGCAGTAGTAGGAGAAGGACAAGATGGAAAAACGGTTGGAAAATTTGGACTGGGAAAAAGAAATGACAGAGGAGAATCTTTGGTAAATTTCTGTAAACGGAATGAAATGATTGTTGGAAATACGTTATTCCAACAGCATAAAAGAAGACGATACACGTTGACATGCCCAAGGGATGACAGTAGATATCAGATAGACTATATACTCGTACAGGAAAGATACCGAAATTGCTTAAAAAATGCAAAGACTCTACCAGGAGAGGATATTAATTCAGATCATGTCCTACTGATAGGTGAAGTAGATATTCGTCTGAAAAAGATAAGAGGAAGGCAAGTGACGAAGAAGTTTGATATAGAAAAACTTAAGAACGAAGAGGAAAAACGAAAATTTGAAGAACATTTTCAAAAGAAAGCCTCTAATTTAGAATCCGCACCAGAAAATAGTAATGAATACTGGACTCATCTAAAAAGCTGTATACAGGAAACAGCAGAAGAAACAATAGGATACAGAGAAGGTAAGAGTAATAAGAAACCTTGGGTCACAGGGAAAATGTTGGAGAAGATGGAGGAAAGGAGAAAATGGAAAAACATCAACACAGAAGAAGGTAAAAGAAATTACAAGAAACTAAACAACGAACTGATAAGGCGAAGGAAGACTGGATGAAACAGAAATGTGAAGAAGTAGAGGATCTAGAGAAAAAAGGAAGATATGATTTAATGTATCGCGAAGTAAAATGTTTGGATTTCACAAATAAGAATAAGAAGTCCATGTGGTTGATAGAAGACGAAATCGGCAATGAAATAACCGACAAACAAGGAATTTTGAACAGATGGAAGAAGTATGTAGAAGAATTATATGAGACAGGGAATCGTCCAGATTACTTAGCTATAGAAGATGAAACAGCTGTATCAGAAGACGAAAAAGGATGTTGTATTCTAAGGGAAGAAGTTGAGCTAGCGATTAGGGAAATGAAGAATGGGAAAGCAACAGGAGTTGATGGAATACACATTGAGTTAGTAAAATGCTTGGGTAAAGACAAGAAGCAAATACTATCATTATGCAATGAAATATATGAGAAAAGTGAATGGCCTGATGATTTCATGGAAACATTATTGCTACCAATACCGAAGAAAAATAATGCAAAGAAGTGCAATGAGTTCAGGACGATCAGCCTTATATCGCACTCAGCGAAGATTCTTCTGCGAATACTGAACAGACGTTTATATTCTAAGGTGGAAGGAGAGTTGGAAGAAGAGCAATTTGGTTTTAGGAAAGGAAAAGGTACGAGAGATGCAATTGGACTGCTGCGAACAATCGGCGAAAGATATCTAGAAAAAAATAAACACGTATATGCAGTATTTGTGGACCTGGAAAAGGCTTTTGACAGAGTGGATTGGAATAAACTTATGGAAATCTTGAAGAAAATTGGTGTGGATTGGAAAGAGAGAAGGCTAATAACTAATCTTTATATGAAACAACGAGTCAAAGTCAGAATAGGAGAAAAATTGTCAGAGGGAAGTGGAATAGGGAGAGGAGTGCGACAAGGATCCCCTTTATCACCTACGCTGTTCAACCTCTACTTGGAGGAGTTAGTGAAGAATTGTTTTCAGAACATGGGAGGGGTGATAGTAGGAGGAAGAAGAATTAAGTGCATAAGATTTGCTGATGATATGGCATTGTTAGCAGAAGAGGAGATGATACTAAGGGATATGCTGCTGCAGCTGAATGACAGCTGTGAAAAATATGGAATGAAGATAAATGTAAACAAGACAAAGACTATGGTTATCGGAAGAAAGACAAAGAAGATAAACATAAGTATTCGGAATGAGACATTGGAACAAGTGAACAACTTTAAATACTTAGGGTGCACTATAAGTGAAGATATGAGATGCTGCCAAGAAGTCAAGAGGGGATAGCAATAGCAAAGGAGGCTTTTAATAGGAAAAGGAGCATCTTCTGCGGACCTCTGGAAAAAGAACTAAGGAAGAGACTGGTGAAGTGCTTTGTGTGGAGTGTGGCATTGTATGGGGCAGAAACATGAACATTACGACGCAGTGAAGAGAAACGACTAGAAGCATTTGAAATGTGGATATGGAGAAGAATGGAGCATGTGAAATGGACAGACAAAATAAGAAATGAAGCTGTGCTAGAAAGAGTGGGTGAAGAAAGAATAATGCTGAAACTGATCAGGAAGAGAAAAAGAAACTGGTTGGGTCACTGGCTGAGAAGAAACTCCCTAATGAAGGATGCACTGGAAGGAATGGTGAACGGTAAAAAAGTTCGAGGCAGAAGAAGATTTAAGATGATCGACAACATTATGGTAAATGGATCTTATGTGGAGATGAAGAGGAAGGCAGAAAATAGGAAAGATTGGAGAATGCTGGGTTTGCAGTGAAGGACCTGCCCTTGGCAGAGAACTATGAATGAATGAATCTTCAATGACAAACGATGTTGAGGAATTCCGCTGAGATTCAATGCGTTCAGACACTTGGGCATATAGAGATGTTCGTGTGATGGATTATCAGAAGTGTCAATTTTATTCGCACTTGTATTGTATGCTCTGTAGTCTCTCCTTGTATTCTTAGACTTACCATTCGATTGATGTTATCGACACTCTCGTTCATCTCGTTTATCCAATTCCAATTGATACTTTTCAGTGGTTTTTAAGTTACAAATACTGATTTCTCAGTATTCTACCTAATGACGTACTGCGTCTTTCTTTTTTGACTTTCTTTTTAATTACAATTGTTACTTTTCAGTCAAAGTCAGTTCAGTTTTGACAGATAAGTCAAAAAAGCAATATGAAGAGAGTTGTAGTTCCCATGGTCTAATGGGTAAGATGTCTGACTTCGGATCAGAAGGTTGCAGGTTCGATTCCTGTCGCGGATGTTTAATTGAAAAAATTCTTTCTATTTTTCATTCTCACAGAAAACTGCGCCGGACAGACAGACACACAGACAGAGAAATAAAAGATTTTAGTAATATAGATTTTAAATTTTATTTGTTTTTTATTTCATTTTATTTTATTTTATTTTTATTTTAAACGTATATATATAAAAATATAAAAAAACAATAAAAAAAGTAAAAAATATTATACAAAAGAAATTAAAAAAAGAATTAAAAAAGAATATTTACAATAAGAAAGAGCAAATTTCTCAAAATAATGCGCTTTTGTGACTTCCAAATTTTATTTTAGTTTCAAAATTTAACACCAGATGCCGCTGATGAAGTGAATGTAATTCGAAGCCGATATATTCACAGAACCAGTTTTTTGAAATTGTATTGGGATTTTATGTTTCAGAAAACTGTCTGGCTTAGCTATATGTTTAGGAATATAAGTTAATTCTATTCTTATATTCTAAATTTCTAAATTTCAAAATTGCAAATGATTAATGGACCACTTGAGGATAGGCGGGGCTTCGTAGTTCGAAAATATCCCACCAGTCTACTTTTTGGCTTATCGGATAAACAAAGCCATGTTCTTCGTTTTAACCCTAGTAGATATAGAGGCTGAACTAAAAGATTTGATTTGTATGGAACGATTGTAAGCCTTCCAAAATTTTCAGATTGGATATAGAGTTGATTATCGCTTATTGAAGAAGACGACAGCAATATATTTTCAAAGAAGGATACAATTTAATGGACCCCTTGAGGATAGGCGGGGCTTTGTAGTTACAACATATCCCACCAGGCTACTGCTTTGCATGTGGGATAAACAAAGCCATGTGCTTTGTTTTAACCGGTGTAGGTATAGGGGAAATATTATATTAAAGAAAGATATTCCAAGCGTTTTTACAGGATTATTAGAATAAGGATCTGCATAGTACTGAACCATCCGTCTTGAAATATCAAAAATCGACGATTTTTTAAGTAATTCACACAAAGTTATATGTTTGTTTATCCCACAATCTCTCGCCGCATGTGGGGTACACGTCATACGTGACGTCGATAGGGGCGTAAACCTCAAGTGGTCCATTGAAATCTTTGCATCATTCGAAATTATGCATCATTCGAGTTTGGCCTTTCGATATATATATATGTGTAGATATTGAAATTAGAGAATTATAATCATATGGGAAATGTTAGCAAAACAGTTTTTATTGATTTCCCAAAAGTAAACCAAAATGGAATCTTTTCCTTCAATCTTATCCATTCAATGAATCATCAGTCATTTGTAAAGCTTAATGAAAATATCCTTTTTTGAAATATTCGGATAATCATAAAAGCACTGCTAAAATTTCTTTCTTTTTTTTTTACTTTCTGCTATTAGCCAGTTTTTTTCTTTTTTTTAAGATTTTTTTTTTTATTTCTGAAAATGATGAAAAGAGATTTGAAGATTTCTGTAATCAATAGTTTAAAACGTATTTCTGAATAAAAACATTTGAGGACGTTGGCGTGGAGTATAAATCATCGAAATATTATTCTATCACTATACACGGATATTTGCGTAAAAATTCTTCCAATTTAAATAAAAAGTTACTTTACAATTCCTTGATCAGCATTCTGATAATTCATTCCTCCATACAATTATGTTTGATAAGTAATGACATTCTTAAAGACTTAGACAAATTCATTTACTTTTTCAAAGTTCTGCAATGATCTTTATCTATCAACTTTCTAAAACATATTTCTTTTAATTAACTGTTCCCATTGTCATATCAGCTGAGGCATTGTCGTTAATGTGGTACAGTCTTATTTAAAACGCTTGACTGACATACTCTTACCTGGGTTTTTTTCATCTCTTACTTTTAGAACTTAATCTCTAACTTATATCCAGTGTCTATCTCTCCTTTTCTTATTTCCACTTAATTATCTTAACTATCTTGACCACGTCCTGTCTTTCTTCTTAGATCTTCCTTAAGTTCCTCCTTAAAGTTAACTCCTACGAGTTGTTCTTGTCTTCTTGGCATCGAAGCGTATTTCGAAGTAACCTAAAGTCTAGGTTTGTCTGTGGTTCGCACTTTAACGCAGCTGACACTTTAAAGCAGGAGTTCTCAACCGGGGTCCACATGGACCCCTCGGGGTCCATGTAATATCTTCGGGGTCCACAGGCAAAAAATAACAAATTGGGGGTCCATAGTGATATTTTGGTGGTCCATGGGGCAATTCCACTTCAGAACGGTTGTTATTACTCAAAATAAAAATTTTACTGTAATTTACCCCATATTGAAATAAGTAGAGAATATATATGAATGATTCTTTCTAACTTTATTTATTTTATATTTCTTTTTCGCCTATCTACTCAACCATCGGTCAGTACTTATCAGCAGGGCCGTCGCGTGGTTTGTTGGCGCCCAGGGCAAGATTTCCTCAGACGCCCTACATTTGATATTCGCGCCTCCCCCACCACGCCAAAAATCTAAAACCGGAATTTCCAAATTTTTTTTTATTTTTTTGCCGCGGCGTCTCCTGGCCGCGGCGCCCAGGAATTTCCAATTCAACAACCAAAAAAAAAACGGAATTTCCATTTTTTTTTTTTTTTTTGCCGTTGCCGCGGCGCCCAGGGCGATCGCCCCGGTCGCCCCGCTCACGCGACGGCTCTGCTTATCAGATATATTTGAAAAATTAAATTTACTTAATAACTTACTTAATAATTTACTTAATAATTCCTAGGAAAAGATTCTGATTTCATATCAAGTAAAGGTGCTGTTACTGTTTTTCTGAGAAAATTACAGTTGTACAAAAATAATATCAGGCGTTGTGCATTTCAACAGTTTCCTTGTTTGGCTTCGATTAGCAGCGATTTGCACGATGAAGACCTTGTATTATATAGCGAATATTTGGAAAATATACACGAAGGTATGCAAACTCGGTTTAGTGACCTACTCATGATGGATATACCAACTTGGGTGACAATTCCTTTCGAAGTTAATGTAGCCGATATAGACATTTCTTTGCAAGAGCCCCTCATTGAATTACAAAGTGATGAAATAATGCGTGCAAAATTCAAAAATGGGAAGTATAATATATGGAAAACAAATGATATTGCTAAAAGTACCCAATACTCTGGGATAAAGCACAGCTTTACGTTATTGCTTTTCCATCATCTTACCTCATTGAATCAGGATTTAGTCGTGTTTCTCACTTATCAAAAGTTCGCAATAGATTTGACATTGTGAAAAGAGATGATCTTCGAATATCGTTAACATCGATGGAACCAGATATAAAGAAACTCGCAGAGCAGCATCAACTACAGGGTCTCATTGAATCACATATTTTAACTGAGAATAATTTATTTGCATTAAATTAGTTTTCATTCAAAATAAAGCATAATCATTTACTATTTCTTTGATTATTAATATAATCCCTTTACTTTTTATTAGTGAAAAATGGAATAAACTTTTCTTTTATCGAATAGCTATGAGGGGGTCCACCAAAAAAAAAAAGGGGGGAAAGGGGTCCATGGGTAAAAAAAGGTTGAGAAACCCTGCTTTAAAGGAAAGTGCTTTGGAAGTTAGTGGGTTGCAAAAAGACAATTAGGTTTAGGCATTCTCAAATTTATGTCTAAAAGAGAAGTTTGAGAGTTGAATATTGTTTAAAACTCAGATCTGAACATGAAGTAACACTCACTCTACTTTCAATGTTAAACTCATCTTAAACACATATGTTTACATCTATCAGAGCCAGTAAGAAGCTACTGCTCTTTAAGATGAGTTAGTTGTTTAAATATAGCTTCTAAGAAGGTTTCTGAAGAATACCTGCATTTCCTCACAGTATTATCAAATGAAATTATCTTATTCTGTAAGACTTGATTTTTATTTCCACAAACTTGATAGAATTCTTTCTAGATACTTAATTCATTTCACTAGGTTTCGGAAAATAGTAGAAGCTAGAGAAAAACTTGGAAGATGTTCAAATAGTTTAAGTCTTCTAATATAATAATAATAATCATTAGATTCAGGTTTCATAGGAAACAGAAAAAAGGAAGCGGAGAAATTTTAAAATTAACAATAAATATTGAAATCTTAATTTTTTTTTTTACTATTTTCATTCACATGAGATGTTATCAAAGTGACTCGGGGATCTCTTTTCCGTGTTTATGAACATTCATTATTCCAAGGAATCCCATTAATCAATAGCTAAGAAAATAGGGGCAATTTGGAACTCAAAACGCTGCTTTTTCTTTTCTTTTTTAATGTTTTATCAATGCATCTTAAGCGTATTACTTAATAATAATTGAAGGTCTTTGTTATTTATGATTAAAATAAATGATTTTTCGGTCAAGCAATTAGGTGGTAAAGTTTAGCATCTGCACGTGATAAAATGGAATTCCTTGGGTATTTTAGGTATTTGAGATACCAATCCATTGATAAACAACTTGTTTTAAAAAAGAAAAGGAAATTTTCGCAATATGCGCTAGGGTAATAAAAACAATAATTCCTGACTATAGCTTGAAAACGAAGTGGAGTTTGGAACGGTCTTTTCATCATTGTTATGAATCGTCAGCTAAACTCATCACTTCGATGACAAGCTCAGAAACGCAAGAAGACATAAGAAACTCACAATCGCACCCGGATGTGAGTCCCCGCCAGAAACAAATAAGAAAATAAAACCCCTGTTACTTGACAGGATTATAAAATTTGGCCTCAGCTTTTATCAACATTAAGAAATAAAGTTTAATGTGCAGTAGGTTTTTAAAAAGTAAACGGAATTTTCCCAACATGTACAAGGAAATTTTACAAGGAAAATAAAAAAAAAAATTCATGTCTATTGCTTGTCAACGGAGTGGAGTTAATAACGGTCGTTTCATCATTGTTAAGAATCGTCAGCCAAGCCTTTCTGAGCTTGTCATCGAGGTGGTGAGTTTGGCTAACGATTCATAACAATGAGGAAACGGTCGTTCCAAACTCCACCCCGTTGATAAGATATAGTCATGAATTATTGTTTTTATTTTCCTTGTGTCTGTTGGGAAAATTCCCTTTTCTTTTTAAACCTACTACACGTCAAACTTTTAAGTAAGAATTTTCTCTGATGACTTTTTAAGTATGAAACAGTTGTACCATAGTCCCATTGATGGTAACTGGAAAAAATCTCTTCATTTCTTTTCATGACTGCAAGGAAATAAAGATTTTCTAAAGAAGCCAACACCATCAAGTTGGTCCAATTTTTTTAAAATTCTATTTAATTTCATATAAATAGAAAGGAAAAAAAAGAACTAACCAATATCTTAAATTTTTTCTTAAATTTTCTTTTGAATTTTCTTTTGAAAAAAAACAAACCATTTTATATGTAGATATCCCCATCTATGAATAAAGCAAATAGTTTAGCTTATATTAAAGACTTTGTTATTTGACTTTCTTTGAGATGAAATAAACTTTCATGAAAATGATAATTAAGTTCTGCTTTTAAAGAAAAAGTTCTACCATTTAATTTATTTATTAAGATTCCAAGAAAAGTGCATGTTTATAACATGAAAGTTTATTTCACGGATATACTTTTAAAAAACTGAATTTTTCATTATTATCGATCCAGATAAAGTTTACTTAAAAATTCTCCAAATATTTAAATACTAAGAATGAATATTTCCAGGTGCAAAATGGAGCATAGACATATTAAATGAATTCGATTTGAATTAAAACGGATTGTATAAATGATATTTGCGCTCCAATCAATACTGATGTCCTTGTTAATAAGGTAAGCGTTTGAGTAGCAAATTGTAAGGAATCGCTTTGTTTTATGTTTATGGGAAAGCTGTGAATTGATTCATTCATAAATGATCTTAAACACTGTCAGTCGATCAAATTCATTAATTTCCTGATTCTCAGCTACTTTCTTCATTATTTTGTTTCCGGTTATAAAAAAATCCGGAATAGAAGTTATTTTGGAGACGTAATCGCAAAACAACAACAGGCTCAAGACAGTGATCTCTGGTTATTTCATCAGCAGGTTATTGTAGACGATAGGTGAAGTCAATTTTGATGGATAGGATGGTGTAGAGTTCAAAATAAGCCTCCTCATATTTTAAAGTTTTAAGTCAGATTGACTTATTATATTATATTACACTTTCGAATAATTTATTTTTAAAAGTTACTTAAAATGAGTTCTATTGATTTTGCTACTGATTTGAAAACAGCAGAAATAAATCCAATGATTTCTTTTCAATGTTTTTATCAATTAGTGAAAAACAATATTTAAATATACAGTGTTACCTCCGAATAACGGACAGTCACGGGACCGGAAGTTTCGTCCGTTATTGGGAGGTGTCCGCTAATGGGGAGGACTATCATTTTTTTCATTTTTTAGCTTACAGCATGTCATTTAATGAAAAATTACGTACAATCTTAATTAAATTTATACAATTACCATAGTGATATGAGAGAATATGAACAATTGCAAATTATTTACTATATTCCTTTTCAAATTAGTGCTAATCCGTTTGTCTTACTTAAAATAATGACAAAATTAATTACAGTATATAGAAAATTAATTTCTAGCCATCCATTTGATGCCTTAAACTTGTCCAGTCCTAAAGTTTGACCGATTTCTCTGGCTTTTTCTTGAAGCAAAACACCGCTTATAGGAATGTTCTTTGCATGAGCAGAGCGGAACCATTTTATGACCACTTCGTCGATTTTTGCTTGTTTCAAATTTTACGAAACTTCAAATTCTTCCAATTTTCGTTTGAATTCACCATCCGCATTTTTCTAATCTCATCTTTGTCCTTCAAAAGTTCACTTATCTTAGTTTTTCCACCTTTAAAACGTTCAGCAAGACAACGCACACTCAGCTTCTCTTTTTCAGCAACTTCAAGAACAGTGAACAGTTTTTTCTTTCAGTGCCAATCTCTTCCTTTTTGACGTCATTTTAATTTGCAGTAAATGTAATCAACACGTTTATAGGAGAAGTTATCGCTTCATAAGCATTACAATGGACATATGATGACAGTTGAGAAATACAGTGACCTTTAAGTTTCATTTTTACTTTAGATTAAATACAATAAACATTAATTTCCCTAGAAATTTATGAAAAACTTTAAAACGATTGAAAACTATTTGTTTATTTTGTCATTACATAAAACTTTAACATTTTTACTTCAGAAGATAAAAATAATTATCGATTTAGAAGTGATTTTAACTCCTTAAATTAAGCTAAAACGAGATAAATAAAAATTACAAATAAAATATATGGAAAATATCAGATGCTAAGACATGAAAAAGAAAAAATTTTAGTTTTCTGTGGTCTTCCAAAGAACGCATTAAGAAACTTCAATTTAAGTGAAAGAAGTTATCAGAAGTTCTTCTGGCTCAGCCTACTTCCGGTTTCAGGAGGCCATTGAGTGGGTCAGGGAAATGATTGCAATTAGACAAATCTTGTGAATAAATATTTAATCGATTATGTTAAGAACAGATATGGTATCCATTGTAAACACTTACTAGAGCTGTCCATATGGTGTAAAATGGGGTCTAGATAAATGGGATAGCAGACATCCCTTTAAATTGGACTTTGAATTGCAATGGCTTTGATTAAACTAGCTGTTGCCACAATCCATAACAGTGCCTTTTCTAACCACTGTGCTTGTGTTTGATAGATTATAAATTGATTTTGTTTATTAAAAAGCATGAATTGACCTTCTATTTAATTTGTTGAGCTCTTTTTTCTGTTTAAAAATTATATGTATTGATTCAAATTTGTAATGTTCTAAAGTTTTAAAAATGATTCAATTCAATTAATGATCCAACATTCTACTGTTTTAGTAAAAGCTGTAAAAGTATTTTCTGTGAAAAGCTGTTAAAGTATTTTCAAGAGAAAATGATTAAAAAATATATTTACGATTTCAATTTTTTAAAACATAATTAGTTTTTCTATGTATTCCTGCTCTGCGGAAAAAAGGGTTTAACTTGTAATGTTGTAATATTTTGAATTATCTGAAATTCATTATTCTATTCATCATCTTAGTTAACGGAAACTTACAGAGAATAATCTAAGAGTTTTCCTTTGCCTGCCACAGGGTTATATGTATTTAAAAAGGAGAGTAGCAATCATAGGAAGACTAGAATCGACTGAAGAGACCTATTGTAGCCTTCATCCGAACAGGGAATACAAGAGAAAGCCTCCATGTCCATCCTGTGTCTTAAACTATCAATCTAGTTTCAGTTTCGTCGTTTTCGATCACAGACGTACGAACTGACAGATGGTGATCGAAGGTTTTAAAATTATATATTTTTTATCAGTAGATATTAATAAATATTGGTTTTATGTGTTGAAAGAATAACAAGTCAGCAGAGTATTTCGTTTGTATAAATATATTTCAGCTTTAATTCTACTTACCGTACATCTTGTCTGTTGACATCTTGGTTTTTTTTTTTTTTTACACAACATCGGAAGTCGTGCAGGTTTCTGGTTCCTGTAACATAAGTAATCTGGCAATTTGCCTTCCTATCAATAAATCTAAATCAAGAAGATTGCTGTTTTTTTAATACGTGAAGCATATTCTAACGTTCTCGATATCTTTAAATGACAAATTTTTTTTTTTTTGAACCCATCTTCCAAAAGATGATTCACATCTATTCCTCTAAAAATAATTCTAAGCTTAAATTCGTTCTAACATTTTACTTTAAGCGATTAATAAAATAAGCGTGAGGGTGGGGGGGTTAATTCACGTGTCATTGGATAGCATTTTGTTAAATATCACATACGTCTACATTTTTATTTCTTGAGATATCCCCAATTTTCAACGATGTTTTACCCATTTTGATTTTTGTCGATTACAGCGCCATATGCGAGCAACCCCAACGTACAGTACATCAAATCAATATGAAATTTTCTGGAGAATCCGAATTTGCAATAAAAAATGGGGGTTCCTATTTACGTTTTTCTTTCCAATCCCTCACCTCATAGGGGGTGGGGGGGTGGGGGGGTCGAGTTTGTTATCATTGGATGTCCCCCTCCGAGACGAACAAATTTTAATTATAAAGTTTTTTGATTCGATTGGTAGTTTTCGGGATATTTCAATGTCTTCAGAAAAATGAACACCCTATATATCCAAGAAATAAGCATTTTTAATCTTAACAAACATGAATGCATCTTAGCTATTATATATTTACCATTCACAATTAATGTTGTTTCAAATGAATATACATTGAACATAAATAGTCCTTGAAATCTTATCAAAAAGTCCAGTGTATATTCACTACGATTGAAAATAATATATTTTCTAATCTGTCTTTAATAATCACATTAGTTGAAATATTAATAACTGGTAATGTCTATCGTTGCCTTTAATCTTCTGTATCTGGAAATCCAGCCTTCACTTTAAATTAGTTAAAATGAATTGACTTTCTTTCAATCTTCTGCAATGTCTCAGTTCAGAAATAAATCGGCTGTGATAAAATATTTAACCTTGTAGTATCCACAATAAGTTTATCACTTTCATAATGGCGGCCAACGTTCGAAATAGAATGTTCATCCACATTACCTTATATCTGAGCAAGTTACAAATGCCAACATATGTTAATAAATGATGAATATATTGCAGAATTAAATATATAACAAGACAACATATTCTCTGCTATCAACTCCATGATAACACAATGAAATTATACTCATCTTATATGAAATACAATTTCTTAATAAATGGGTTTAACTTGCTGACAAATTTGATTGAAAATGTCCGTAAAGCCCAGCACAGAATAAACAAAAAACAAATTGCCTTTTTTGATTCATTTTACGGGGAGGATTAGGGAACAGCTGTTTCACCCTTCTACGGGATCATCAGCTCAACCCGCCTCCCTCGATAAAAGAATTAGAAAGGCGCAAACCTATAGGAAAGTCAACCTCCAACCTGGCAGTAACCTCCCAAAGGCAAAAGGCAATAAATAAAATTTCCGAAAAGCCGAGAGGCAGTATCGGAAAAATTCCCTACAACTAGTAGGAGAAAAGAAATAAATTACAAAAACACAAAAAGACAAGGCTACAACTAAGCAAAATAAATGGGTTTAACGTGCTGACAAATTTGATTGAAAATATTCGTAAAGCCCAGCACAGAATAAACAAGAAACAAATTGCCTTTTCAGATTCATTTTACGGGGAGGATTAGGGAACAGCTGTTTCACCCTTCTACGGGATCATCAGCCCTAACCCGCCTCCCTGGATAAAAGAATCAGAAAAGCCCAAACCTATGGGAAAGTCAACCGCCAACCTGGCAGTGGCCTCCCAAAGGCAAAAGGCAATAAATTGCTTATTTTATTGTTCCCTAATCCTCCCCGTAAAATGAATCAGAAAAGGCAATTTGTTTTTTGTTTATTCTGTGCTGGGCTTTCAAATACAATTCATCACGCATCTTTGCAGTTCTAACACCTCATGTCAACTGTGTGCAAAAAAATCAAACCTTTTAATTCCACTAATCCTATCAATGCAGTAGCACGTTCCACGTTACAAACAATCAAATAAATACAAAAAAGAAAATAAAGAAACAGATATAAATAATAAAATATAAAAAAAATATAAAAAACAAAAGAAATAAAAAAAGAATATGTATGATAAAAAAGAGCAAAAGTCTTTGAATATAGCGTTTTTGTTTTTCTAAATTTTCTAAATTTTAGTTACGATTTTTATTACATATTTACCGGGAGGCAAAAACTACAATTATCGGGTGTAAACGAAGGGCGGTGAGGGTAAGGGAAAACATTGTTGAAGGATTCCGTAGAAGTATCCTTCAACAATGCTTTCCCATAACCTCACTCTGTTTTCGGGATAGCTACAGATTTTCGCTATAGTTATAGATTTGTAATGATCACATTATTTCCGAATTGGAAGAGGTTTGAAGTGATTGGGGTGCGGAGAAAGGAGTGGGAAGTTAGGAAGTTCGAGTTACAAAATTCAAATACAACATTACATTGTACCTATCAGGTAATTTTCGTATGAACTGCGAAAGTTTCGAAGTTATATGATAATTTCAATCTCTTCCTCATACACATCAGAACAACTCTTTTTTGTAACCCGTATTTAGAACGGGTAGTCAGCTAGTAGAGATAATAAACTGAAATTAATGGACAAAGAAAGTGATCAAATATAAAAAACTTTTTGAATCAAGATGGTTAACGAAATGTAATTTAGTTTATTACATATTGAAAGAAAAAAAAAATCTCCCTTCCTTCCCTCCCCCTCTTTAAATGAACATCGTTTCAGACGGAATTAGTGCTTCTGGTGGTAGCGCTTTGTTCTAAGTTATTCGAGAGACACGTGGAACCTCCGCTCCGCCAAATATAAAGGATTTATGAACACATTTCTATTCGACAGAAATAATGAGTAAGTGATTGGTTTGATGAATTGAATCGACGTTAAATTAAGAAGTGATTCTGTTACCTATTTTGGAATGGAAACAGCCAACAAACTGAGACAGAAGAGAAACACTGCCTTAGCAGATTAATAGAAGAGTGGTGTAGGAGAAAGAGAAATGGTGATATTGATTATAAATATTAATTAAATATTAATTGTCCGTTTCACATTATCCACAATGTTCAAAATAGAGCGACGGCCGCCGGGAATCGGGCAGTCATTGGGGGTACCATATTCTGAAGTTTAACCCAATGATGTTTTAAATCTTGTGTTTTAATATACTTCGGAAAAACTCTAAAATCACTAAAATTTAAGTCCATTGCAATATT
>JAFIDM010008410.1:17772-30628 GCA_023159025.1 Thereuonema tuberculata | reverse complement strand
TTTAAGTAGCATGAAATACCGTAGGTCATGAAACATTTATCTACAAATTTGAATCATAAAACTTGACTGAAGTTTTTAAAGTGCATTTGTAAATTCAGGATAAACGACCAGACTGCACTCAGATTAAAACAATTTAATAAAAATAACTAGTTACAGTTTCGAGGGCCTGTCTTCCTGCTCTCTTCTTAGGACCTGACGAAGAGAACCGGAAGACAGGCCCTCGAAACTGTAGTTGTTATTTTTATTAAATTGTTTTAATTTGGGTGCAGTCTGGTCATTTATATTGAATCGTAAAAGTTTGGAATGGCATTTATTATGTGAATCAATAGTCATTGTTGTCATCATAAAAGAAATGATTACAGATTAAATTTTAGATTTTCAACTTAAAGTTGTTCAGTTTAACAGTACAGTAGAGCCCCAATTATCCACGGAATTGGGTGGCAAGGGTACCGCAGATAGTAAAAATCACGGATAACCCGAAAAAAGACTAAAAACGAGGTGTAAACACGAAAAAAAAATTCAGCATAAAAACTACGTTTTATTATACAAAAAACATAATATGCAAAACTTTTAAAATATGTACAGTACAGCAGAAACCTTTCTGCAGAGCAAGAGCCTGCCATTCATCCACAAATTCCAAGAAGGCCTATAGGATTACGATGCACAATAAACCTGTCAGTAATTTTCGACCTTCGCACTGTAGAGCCTATTGTACTTTCCCTGTTGTTGGCTTGGATTAAAATTGGTTTTTTTGAGGTTCGTAATTAAAAAAACTTTTTGCGGCACTCGCGGATAATCTGCACTGCGGATCATCCGATCACGGATATTCGAGGCTCTACTGTATTGCAATTCAATTTATGATTGTTTCATTAATATTTGAATCCCTGTATTAAATAAGCATTGCTCTTTCAGATAAAATTATATATAGATAGATAGATATGTAGATGACCAGAAAAAAATGATAATTACAAAGTTTGTGGATGAAAAGCAAACCTTTTAGATTGGAAGAAAATGAGATAGTGCTCTTAAAGTAGCACAGATATACTATTTTTCTACAAAGTCACTTTGACAACTGAGACATTTGTCACAATGTTTGATTAGTCCATTTCAGCCACATAAAAGCCATGGTCCTGTTGTTGTAGCCACTTTTTCTCCAGCACGTTGCACTTTGTTGCTTGTGAAGCATAGTCGTGATATGAGCACTTTTACAGTGGGGAACAGATGAAAATCAATGTAAACCAAATCTAGACTTTACGGCAGATATCCCAAAATTCCTGGTGGAAGCAGTGCAGTAAGTTCTGTGTTCCATACAATGTGGTCGGGTGTTGTAATGTTGGAAGATCACATCATCGTTTAGAAGATCAGGACGTTCTTCCTGATGTTGTTGTGCAACTTCTTTAAGGCTTCAATGTGAAATCAGTCATCTAAGCAGATCGCCATTTTGAAACGACATCGCACACCCCCAATGACACACATAAGAAAGACCATCCTGTACTGAGCAAGTATTGCCCTCTGTCAGATATTTCAGCAATCGCTGACCCTACGGCAAATTCAAAAAATTAATTTCTAGCTGTTGTAAACTTTTTTTTTTTTTCTGATCCATCCTCGTGTTTATATATATTCTCTTTAGTGTATATGTATGTAAATACATTGTATATAAAAATTAGCTTAATATAAATTTATGGGTGAAATATTTTTTCACATCGTTTTGAGTCAGTTTCTCATAATGCAATGTTATTTGAGAAAATTTTCTTTCCTAGAAAAATTCTTTCAGATCTTGTAACCACATTATCTTTTTCTCCTTAAATCAAGCTGAACCATCCCAGGTTCATGAAAAATTCATTAGTTTAGTCCAGACACATTTTGTTGTTCGCTGTCCTGCAGTTGAGGATCAAAAAGAAGATGCAGAAGTTCCTCAATTTGCTGAGATACGAAAAGACTTATACACAGTTCCTAATGTAAGTACAATGAATAAATATAAAATTATGCTAACTTAGCTTATATCACATTGATAAAGTTCACAGTTTACAATACATTTTGTCTTTTGTGTTCTTGAAAACTTGCTTTCAATTTAAAGAGTTTTGAAATTAAATGACATCAAAGATGAAATTGCAGTTAATGGATAATCTTAAGTAGTTCTTTGTGTTCTTATATATAAAATGTGCGATTATTATTTCACCACTGATGCAGAGAGTCAAGAAGAGTCGATTCTTGTTAAAGGGGAGAAACGTGCAATTATTATTATTTATTTTTTTATTGTACTTAAAATTTTCAACTTAAGCAAAATAGTTACCAAAACAACAAAATTAGAAACAAGGGCAGTATAAGAATAAATAAATTGCCTTTCTGATTCAATTATCGGAGGGAATCGGGAACGGCCGTTTCGTCCTGCTTGGGACTCATCAGCCGATCTGCCCTCCCAATAAAGAAAGGCAAGAAGTTAAGTGAAGTTAAACTTGAGTTAAACTTCACTTAAGTTCTTGCCTTTCTGGGTTCTTTTATTGGGGAGGGAAGATCGGGCTGATGAGTTCCATGCAGGATGAAACGACCGTTCCCGATTCCCTCTGCTAATTGAATCAGAAAGGCAATTTATTTATTCTTATGCTGCCCTTGTTTCTAATTTTGCTTTTTTGATTAAAACTTCCAGCACATTAAATTTATTCCATAGGTCCAAGTAGTTACCATTGTAAAAAGTTAGAATGTTCACAAATCAAAAGCTAATTTCCCGATGTTTAATAATAAACAAACAAAGGCTGATCAAACATCCCTACAGATGGATTGACTACCCTATTATGGGAATGCATTCATCTCCTCCTGCCATGCGCAGAAGTGTCGAGGGATCTTGCATCTGTGGTCGAGCAGTAGTTGACTTTTGCTGATCTCACATAATTTTTAAAATGTATCTAAACAGTTCTGTTTGACTTCCTCTTCGTTTTGAATCTTGCGGATGAATGTCATAATCTGAAGATAATCTTGTCATTAGGCTACTGTTAACATATCTCTCTGTAAGACAAATCTCATAATTTCCCATTTTTTGTTGCAAATTTCCATAGCTAGAAGGAATCTGTTTTATATTATCAATATTTGAATATTGAAAAAAATTAAAATAAATTGTAATTTGCTTCATGCTTCATTAAGAAGCGTATTATCATTTTATTTAGCTTCCCTTGTAATTCTTCTTTAGTTATAATTGCTTCTGTAATTGAAAACTACAAGTTCGTATAAGCCATTTTTAATTTTTTTTTTTATTTTGAAAGTTTTACAAACCTACAAAATTGCAACTTATACTTTAATTTTGTTCCAGTGAAGTTGCTGATGGTGATTCTAGTAATAGATTTAAATACAATTAATACTAACAGGCTGCTATCTGCCACCTTCATTCCCTTCAATTGAACAGCTGATTCAATTTAAAAAAAAAATGGCCAGTTTTTACAATCTAAGTTTTTAGTAGCCTAGAAGACTTCAGTGGTGAACACATTTCAAAAGCTCTTAAAAATCAGAGGAACTTAGTGTCTTTAGTAAGTCTGAAAATTAGGATGATCTATAACACTATCTCAAGATATATATAACATGGCTGAATAGGCTACAGAAGGTCGATTCACAATGAGCTTACCACATATCATTCTACTTGTGAGCTGTTGACCTATCCATTCCAATTAAATGTTCTGTAGTATTTATAGAAATGCCTCCAAAACACTCATCAATTTGGGAAGGGAACGTTATAGCTCTTTCCTACATCAGATTCCCATTCACAGGATTATTAAATAGTTTAAAGAGAAGGGATTTGCAAAGGAATCAATGCTGATCTGAATCGTCATAGTCATTTTGACTCAGCAGCTGCAGCCTGTTCCTTGGGCCTTCGGAAGCCATGTCCTATGCCCAATCAGCTACCTGCTGGTGTAAAGAAAATTAAGATATTGATGACACAGGAAAACCCATTCACTCAAAAGAATATTGCCTAGCGGTTAAAGTTGTCTCAGGTGACAGTTCATCACATAATATCCAAAAATCTACACTCAGCAGAGGTGTGCCACAAAGCTAAAGATCGTAAGTGCAGCACATTGGATAGAGGACAATGAATTATCAGCGGCTCTATGATCATCAACTTGCAGATAACAATGAAAATTGCAAGCAAGGGTCTATCTGTTGGACAGTGGAAAGAAATGGGCCATTTTTTTTTATCAACAACATGGGTCAAAGGATCATTCCTGTTAGGTGTGGGAATATAAGGAAAGTTTCCTAAGTGGATTCATAGTTGTAGCAGACTACTCTCACAATGACAAGCTCCCAATCCGTAAATGGAGCTTACTACCAGGAGCACATTATGGAACTGATATAACGCAATAACATAAGTTCGTTCTCCACCAAGATAAGGCATCCAGCCATTCAGCACTGTCGACGATATCCTTTATTGAACATATGGCTCAGGAAACAAGAATTAACGCCATTCCATATTTGAACATCCCAGTCAAATCATTTGGACTTTATGGTTTCAATCTCCTGAAAAGAGTGCTTGGGAACCTTATATCTTAGATGATCTCTGGAAATCCTTTGTGGAGAAGCGGGACAGGATCAAGCTCCCTGTGCTGCAAAGAAATCTACTGCAGTGGAACTGCAATGTGGGCCTCCAAAGTGAGCACAACTGCTGGCGGAGAAAGGGATTCACAATTCTGTCCTATGCCATAGACTTTTGCTACTATAACAGTGAACCTTCTGTATAGGCTGTTGTCCTGGTTTTTACTATTCACACAGATCCAGGGCTTGTGTTTAATGGGTTCCATCTGCTTTCCCGAGAGTAACAGCCTTTTGACTTTTGACTGTTTTCCATGTGGTCCTATACTTGGAGTCGTAATTCCAATCCCTCCATACAGTTGAACAATTTTAACTCTTTTTTTTTTTTTTTTTTTTTCCCCCATAGAGTAAAGATCTGACACTGTTTTTTGCACAGAAATTTGTAAAAAAACACAATTTACAACATTTATTTATTTGATATGTAGTATGTATGTGAGTAGTGTATTAATACAAACCAATTAGCATCTATAGAAGTAAGAAGCACACGACAGTTTTACCGACATATTTTATATCATTAAAGTATCTGATTACATTTTTGTAGGATCTATTATTTGAGTTTTCTTATTTGCTCAATATGTCTGAGATTACAAACATTTTCAATAACGCACTGGCTAAAGTTTAGTTGGTATTGCATTTTGCTGTTTATAAAAAGAAAATGCGTCATAATAGCCATTTTCATAAATTAGTGAGCCTTCAGTTGGGCTGTTTGTTAGGCAGTCGTAAAGAAGAGTTTCTAGTTTACAGAGATTCAGTCAAATAAGAGAAAGGGCATTTCTGAAAAGTGACATTTCTTGTCTTTTGTAATTTAAGTTAAGAGGATCACTTCTTTTTCCATTTTAATCGGAGTTTTTTAGCAACCCATTTGGGAGCTATTGTGATACCAACCAAAATTGGTAGCTATTGCATTTGTCCTGTTCATCCGTCCGTAACTGCCCATCCATAACAACTCCCAAACAGAACATAGGATCAGCAAATGGACTTCACCATCGTGTTCAGAGGCCCAAACAATATAGGAATAGGGTATTTTCAGGGGCCAATTCCCCCTCTCCTTCCATGTTAGAGATATTTGGCATTAAAAACTTCTTATTAAATTACTAGCATCCTAGTAACATCCTAGCTCTTGGCGATATTTCGTCGTTTTTATTTCAAAGACATATTCATACCATAAACAAAAAGTAAGAAGCATTTAAGAACATGAAAAAGTCATTGGAAGAATTAATAAGAAGAAGGTTTAATTTGAAGACTTTATTAAATTGACATTTTAAGAAAAAGAAGAAAAAAGACATTTAACTCTCAAAATTAAAGAAAAAAGACATTTTTTGAATAATGAATTAGACTCGTAAACTTAATAATATGAATTGAATGTGAATGATAGAACGAGAGTGATATAACGTTCATTATTATTGTATTAATTCTTGTTTTGTATTATTTTTGGATTCTGTAGTTTAGGAAAAGGAGATAGATTCTCTTTTCCTAAGAATTTTGTTTATGGTATTGAAATAAAAAAGACGAAATATCGCCAAGGAGTAATTTAATAAGAAGTTTTTAATGTTTGTATTTATGGCAATTTAAGCAAATATATTTGGTATTGTTTTCATTGGACTTCTGCTTTTAGCTTAAATGTTAGACATGAAACCATCTCATTAATGTTGAGATGGTATGTTCGCTGACTCATGTGTCAAAGATTTTCTGTTCAAATCTATATCTACTATTTCATTTTTTTTTTCTTATTTTCCTAACGTTTTTTTTTTTTTCCTTGCATTAATGTACTTCCTTTTATTATTATTTTTTTTATTATTATGGGTCGCTCTTGAATTAATGCTTTAGCACAAAATTATATTTACTTATTTTTTTTAATAAAATGTTTTGAAAAATATATTATAAATATTGTTCTAAAGACTCAAAAGAGAATTTATTTTTATCAGATTCCCGAAACTTACTTTTCTTCAAAAAGAAAGCTAGAGACTGTAGAGGAATCTCAACCAAAAAAGAAGATTAAAACAGAGGAAGGTTGCTTTGAAAAAGTTCCAGACGAAGGCATTTATTGGCAAGTTAATTTTGATCGATTTCATCAGTTTTTCAGGTAACTTTAATAAATATTCATTTGAAAATTTGATCATTTAAAAAAATCATACCTCCAAAGCAACATTTGTCCATATAAATTATTAAATGGGAATACTTTGTTCATATGAATTAATTACTTTATTAAATTTTTATTTAACAATTCCTTGTAATTCAGATGTTAACATTTGCCTTATTATCAATGACTCGGAACACAACATCTTGTTAGTTCGCTTCGTAGTATTCTTTTTTCTTTTTACCTTATATACCAATTTAAAATGAATAAAAGGCAAGGAATATTGTCTTTGATCAATATTTGATTGCATTTTCACCGAAACTTTTAATGTCAGTCTAAATTTCGTTTGTTAATTTACTTTGTAGCATTTCCTGTGAGATTATATTAATATCCAAGTAGTGTAAAGGTTTCCTGAATTTTTTTTTTGCCATTTCCTCATTTATTTTCAAAAGAAATGATCACGAAAATCAGTTGCTACTTGCTCTCTTTTAAAAGATCTAGCAGGAAAACTACTGGAAAAAAAATTTCAGTTGCATATTACTGATAAGATAGGTAACTTTTCAAGCGATAAGACATTTTAAATAAACTCCAACATCTTCACAGTAGATACCGATATTTTGTTTTATTTCTAAAACTTTTTCAAGTTTCAGCTTGTAGATTAAAACAAATTAAAAATAAAATAACATAACTATAAGAAATTGAAAAGAGAAATCTTCCTCTCACCTAAACAATATAATATACAACAATAAAACATATAATACTTAATAAACATGTATAAACAAAGTAAGTCATAAAAACGGTGACAATTGTTACAACAGATTAACTGTATGAGAATCAAAAATTCTTTTAATTTCATATTGTTCATCAATGCTTTTCTGTACATGGATAAAGACATTTCATTTACTTTTGAAGACTTGTTTTTGTTAAAACAAATGCAACAATTGATGAGGCAAGATTCTAACATGAACCTCTTCTGTTCATCTTGTATGTAATGAACAATCTTTACAAGAGGGTCTGGGTTGTGCCCGTTTAGCAAACAATGGTCTGCCCAGTCTGAAATGTTCTTAGTCCTATTATTAAAAGCACGTACATGTTCTAGTACTCTTTCTTCAACCGTCGTGCCCCTGCTTCTTTATAGTTATGTTATTTTATTTTTAATTTGTTTTGATCTACAAGCTGAACATCGAAATAGTTTTAGAAATAAAACGAAATATCGGTATCTACTGTGAAGATGTTGGAGTCTATTTAAAATGTCTTATCGTTTGAATTTAAGAAGATAATGGTTTTTAAACACGTTTTTGAATAGGTAGCTTTTAATTGCAACAGAGATAGGGAAAGACTGAGTTGGCCAATGGTATCATTCTCTTAAAGAAACGAAAGTAGGTAATAATTATCAATGCGTGAGACCAAGTGTATTAATATTTACATGCACTTTTGTATTCTTTTTATGCTAAAAAATATTCATCGAGGCTGGTGGAACGCTGGCACATGAATTTTCTCACCAATATTTTTTTAGTGAGTGTTGTATTGTTTATTTAAGCTTTGAGGCTCCACTTTGAATCAGCCAAAAGTAGGTAATTCTGTTGTTGCTGTGTACCCAGATCCATTTTTGGATCACTGGTCATAGAAGCACACATTATGATGGGGAATTTTTATTGCTTTACTGTCATTTGGGTATTATTATTCAGGAGGCATCCTAAGGTGACAGTCAGACTTCTGTCTCCAATAAAGAGAAATAAATACTGAAGAAGAAAGAAACATCCAATCCCCTCCGTTTCGAAACCAGATTTCAACACATCTGTCTCATGCCAGACTTCTGCCCAGACCATTCAGCCATCCAGGAACTGCAGTAGGTAATTCTGTTCATTGCATTAGGAAAGATGCAATACATACACCCAATAAAAAAACCAAGCTTCATTTTTCCCGAAAGTTAGGAATTCCTTTTGGCTGCCAGATCTGAAGTTTTAAATCTCATTTGCTACAAAGCATAAAAATGATTTATAATTTTTTTGGGGGAGGGACCTCAATTAAAGGTGCTAGCAGTATAATAAGGATGTTATCATTAAGGCAATTAAAATTTATGAAAATATCACAAAAGCCGAATGTAGCTACTGCTGCTTTATTGACGAGTCCATTTTTTTGAAATTATTGGCCTTTATTTTGTCGTTCTTTTTCTAAGCTGGAGTAACAAATTACTTAGCAGCATAAAAAGGAAAGTTTGGGAATCTGTTTTTATAAACTACTCCAGGATCCCTAGACACCGGCTATTGATTGTGTGGGAATGTGGGTGGCAGGGAAGCCAAGCACTGTGGCCTGTAGGTCTATTGTGCTATCCCACGGAAATGGGGACAGGCGGAGAGAAAGAATGGTGGAAGGGGAAATGGGAGAACCCTGAGAAAAACCTGCCCAGCGTGGATTGCCCACCATCACGAAAACCCACATGAGAACCAAACCCCGGTACTCAGAGGTGAGAGGCCAGTGTCTTAGTGACAGTGCCAACTACGTGGCCCTAAACACTGGCTAAGAGTGCCTAGACTATTTCGTTCACCATTTATCTTTGCTTCTTTGAAGCTAGAGAAGATAATATTTCCTTGACGTTTTATATAAATATATGCTTCAATCACAAATATCAACTCTTCCTGGTTGTCTTATCTCAGAATCTATTCAATATCTTCATTTTCTTATGGAAATTCTCTTAGTCGAAGTATTTTGCCTTCCACTTACAGGACTATTGATTTCAAGTTTGTCTGTATAATAGACCTATTATATATCAATCTAATAATCTTCTCCTAATTTGGACGACCATCCACAGCAGTTTCCTTTGGCAGTCTTTTCCACTTTTCTAACATACAAAATTAACATCAGCTTTCACGTGCATCTGAAGGTTTTTTCATTGAATGAATGCTAAAATTAACATAGGTATACCTTTTATGAAGGACTCTAGTCACTATTTTAATGATCTCGTATGGCTTTCTCAAATTCCAGGGTTTGTCATATAGAGACCTTTCCAAAGACAATTATGTCAAATTTCTGTAAGTATTTCCCCAATGTTTGTGACCCATTGAACTCGTCAGTACACCATGATTGTGTTTATTCCAGATTGCGAGTCTACTTCTCTCAGTATTATTATCAAAACTCTGTTTCTCTTTCACTACACAACCTGTCTCTACATATCTGATCCAAATCAATCCTCTATCAGTCATGATTCATTAAATTGTGTACCCCCAGAAGTTTTTAAAATGAACTGGTAAAATTGTCCCATACCTAATTCTGTAATTTTGATTGTTAATTTATGAGGGTCACTGTAATGTGATATTTTTTATTCTTCCCCTTCCCTCCAATCACTCAGTTTTTGGCAGTTTTTCTCAGTCGTTTTTCATTCCCAATTCCCCCTCCTCCCATTTCTTCACAAGGGACATAGTTTTTCATGAACCAGATTTGGCTTCAGAAGTAGGTTTCCAATCAATAGCATTTCTCCATTGTAATATCTATCTTATTTGTAAAAGTATCTAAAACATGCATTTTATTTCTTTCTTTTTTTTATATATTTGTCCTTTTTTTTTTATTTTGATCTATATATGTGCCCTTGGATTCAGGTGACTTGTACAATGATTGCAATACCATTCACCAAATTTATTATTGCTAAAAATGACTTGTTTAGAGGATATTTTTTTTAACTCAGGAACCTGAATTCTTTCAGATGGTATCAGAATATGCCGTTAGAATTAGTCAAAATTTTTTTTTTTTTTTTTTTTTTTTTTACAGTGCTTTATTATAGTTTGTTTATTATATTCGTGAAGACACATGATCACAGTTAACCAATCATCCTTTCCTTTCTTCACTAGAGTTATTGCTTGGTCGCATCTGGAATGTTGTTTAAGTTACTTCCAGTGTTTACAACCTATTTATCAGCGCCCTACAATGTTTAATTTTTATTATTTTTGTTGGTTTTTCAATGTTAAGAATTTTTTTTTTTTTTTTATTTATTTATTTTCAATTTCATAAAAAGTTTGTTTTTAGTTGTCCATTTCTGTTATCGATGCCGGCTGCTTTTTTTTCTTGTCCGACGTTTCAAACAATTGGCTAGGCTTAGTTGTAAGCGAGGCTTCGGTTTCTGTGACAATATTGAACACTGAATGAGATGAAATATCTGCTGCTTCAGCCGTTTTACAATAGAGATAGATGACTTGAAATAAAAAATAACTAGGGATGGACGGGACCCGATATTTCGGGAAATTTTCGGGAAAATTATAATCCCGTTATCGGGCGGGATTTGCTTTACTTCGGGATTTCTTCGGGACGGGATTTCACAATTTATTTAAATTCAACAAAAGGCTTAATAATGCTGGGATTATTAATCCGGGCAACTGGAGACTACAATAAATCATTGAGAAATACTCTGGACTATTTATTTTCCTTCTACCTCCCAATATTACATCAACAACAAAGTGTTTTTGTCATAGCGTTAGCGATCGACCGGCGAAACCAATAAACAACAGACGACGGCCTTCGTGATTTCGACTAGCGACAGACATAAAAATGTTTTTGTTTGTTATTATTATTGTCATCCATATCAAGTTTCAAAACCCAAACAACTATTTCCCATTTACTGAAGGAAGGACAATCCCGTCCCGATTTTCGGGAGGGAAAAAAAAATCCCGTTCCGTCCCGACCTAAAAATCCAAACCCGTCCATCCCTAAAAATAACATTCCAAATAATTCCTCTCGATTGATCCTTCAAAGTTTTGTTGGCACAAACAAACAACGGATGTGTGTTCAACAGCCTCCATGTTCAAAACGGGGAATAACTAATGTACAGGGAAGTACAGGGAATAACTAATGCTCAATCGTTCACCATATATGGAGTTGTTACGTGTATTCACAGATTTAATTAAACAGAGTACAAGGTGGTTTTTTTTTTTTTTATTCTATAACTACTTTTCATCTATGAGTTAGCATTTTACCATAATGTTGCTAAACGGTAAGGATTTTGAAAGTAGGTACATTTTCTGTATCTCAAAAGTTCATTGTCTTTAGAAGATATACTGGTTATGGGTTGCCTTTGTAATGTAACTAAACCTTTCCAGGCTTATTGTTATTATTAAAAATTGCTGATTTAAAAAGAAATTCTTTTTTTTTTTTTTAAATGATATGTTCAGACATTTCTTCAGTGTTTAAATATATCACAGAAGTTTAAGCATTTATATTCACTCCTATTCTTCACAGCTTTATCCATTGTAGCTTTAATCACATTGATTATGCTGATTAATCATTTGGTTCTCGTGCTCTTTGTCATTATGTGTTTTCCTTTGCTGCTCCTTGTGCTGTAATGAAAAGGTTTATTACTATACATAAATAAATGATAGACTTCTTTGTCTGCATTTTTTCAATTCCTGTCTTAAGGAATTAATTCTACTTGTAAATAAATTGGAAATCTTAATATAAGACTCTGTTTTGGTGCATTAGCAGTAAGAGCAAAGAAGGATAATCAAACATGGCTACAACTGTAATAAAATGAAAATATAATAATAATTTGTTAAAAAAATGTAATATATATATATATATATATATATAAAGAAAATTATAAAAATTAGAATAAAATATTATCATAAAATAAAGCAACCACATATTATAGCGAATTTTTGGGGTCTATTACCTATAGCCCTTTTTCAAGCTTTCTTTTACTTCGTTAAATAAATACAAAATAATATAATAATTAATAAATCATGAATATAAAAATGGTATTATACAATTATTATCAAGAATAGATGCTAGACGTATAATAAAGGAAAAGCAATGGATGGCTTTCCAATATGTCTAGCGTCTCTTCTTGATAATAATTGTTATGGAAAAATCGATTTTCCATTTCAGCATTGTATATTATTATTTTTATATTTGTGATTTATGTAATTATTACATTGTATTTATTTAATGGAAGTAAAAGAAAGGCTTGAAGAAGGGGGTATAGGTAATAGACCCCGAAAATTCGCTATAACATGTGGTTGAAGTGTTTTGTTTTGTTTTATTATTTATGATGGAGAAAGAAGGAATAGCAAGAAAATGCTATCAGTTTTGACTTTTGTTAAAGTTAAAAGTACCTCCAGCAGGCCATGAAGGCCAGATTAGGACAATGGAGATGCAGGCTCCCAGTGATCGGCAGACGGTGGATGAAGGAGAGGTTAAGGGACAGTATAATGCTCTCCACCC
>JAFIDM010008409.1:17771-30647 GCA_023159025.1 Thereuonema tuberculata | reverse complement strand
TTTAAGTAGCATGAAATACCGTAGGTCATGAAACATTTATCTACAAATTTGAATCATAAAACTTGACTGAAGTTTTTAAAGTGCATTTGTAAATTCAGGATAAACGACCAGACTGCACTCAGATTAAAACAATTTAATAAAAATAACTAGTTACAGTTTTGAGGGCCTGTCTTCCTGCTCTCTTCGTAGGACCTGACGAAGAGAACTGGAAGACAGGCCCTCGAAACTGTAGTAGTTATTTTTGTTAAATTGTTTTAATTTGGGTGCAGTCTGGTCATTTATATTGAATCGTAAAAGTTTGGAATGGCATTTATTATGTGAATCAATAGTCATTGTTGTCATCATAAAAGAAATGATTACAGATTAAATTTTAGATTTTCAACTTAAAGTTGTTCTGTTTAACAGTACAGTAGAGCCCCAATTATCCGCGGAATTGGGTGGCAAGGGTACCGCAGATAGTAAAAATCACAGATAACCCGAAAAAAGACTAAAAACGAGGTGTAAACACGAAAAAAAAAATTCAGCATAAAAACTACGTTTTATTATACAAAAAACATAATATGCAAAACTTTTAAAATATGTACAGTACAGCAGAATCCTTTCTGCAGAGCAAGAGCCTGCCACTCATCCACAAATCCCAAGAAGGCCTATAGGATTACGATGCACAATAAACCTGTCAGTAATTTTCGACCTTCGCACTGTAGAGCCTATTGTACTTTCCCTGTTGTTGGCTTGGATTAAAATTGGTTTTTTTGAGGTTCGTAATTAAAAAAACTTTTTGCGGCACTCGCGGATAATCTGCACTGCGGATCATCCGATCACGGATATTCGAGGCTCTACTGTATTGCAATTCATCTTATGATTGTTTCATTAATATTTGAATCCCTGTATTAAATAAGCATTGCTCTTTCAGATAAAATTATATATAGATAGATAGATATATAGATGACCAGAAAAAAATAATAATTACAAAGTTTGTGGATGAAAAGCAAACCTTTTAGATTGGAAGAAAATGAGATAGTGCTCTTAAAGTAGCACAGATACACTATTTTCTACAAAGTCACTTTGACAACTGAGACATTTGTCACAATGTTTGATTAGTCCATTCCAGCCACATAAAAGCCATGTTGTAGTAGCCACTTTTTCTCCAGCACATTGCACTTTGTTGCTTGTGAAGCATAGACGTGATAGGTGCACTTTTACAGTGGGGAACAGATGAAAATCAATGTAAATCAAATCTGGACTTTACGGCAGATATCCCAAAATTCCTGGTGGAAGCAGTGCAGTAAGTTCTGTGTTCCACACAATGTGGTCGGGTGTTGTAATGTTGGAAGATCACATCATCGTTTAGAAGATCAGGACGTTCTTCCTGATGTTGTTGTGCAACTTCTTTAAGGCTTCAATGTGAAATCAGTCATCTAAGCAGATCGCCATTTTGAAACGACATCGCACACCCCCAATGACACACATAAGAAAGACCCCATCCTGTACTGAGCAAGTATTGCCCTCTGTCAGATATTTCAGCAATCGCTGACCCTACGGCAAATTCAAAAAATTAATTTCTAGCTGTTGTAAACTTTTTTTTTTTTCTGATCCATCCTCGTGTTTATATATATTCTCTTTAGTGTATATGTATGTAAATACATTGTATATAAAAATTAGCTTAATATAAATTTATGGGTGAAATATTTTTTCACATCGTTTTGAGTCAGTTTCTCATAATGCAATGTTATTTGAGAAAATTTTCTTTCCTAGAAAAATTCTTTCAGATCTTGTAACCACATTATCTTTTTCTCCTTAAATCAAGCTGAACCATCCCAGGTTCATGAAAAATTCATTAGTTTAGTCCAGACACATTTTGTTGTTCGCTGTCCTGCAGTTGAGGATCAAAAAGAAGATGCAGAAGTTCCTCAATTTGCTGAGATACGAAAAGACTTATACACAGTTCCTAATGTAAGTACAATGAATAAATATAAAATTATGCTAACTTAGCTTATATCACATTGATAAAGTTCACAGTTTACAATACATTTTGTCTTTTGTGTTCTTGAAAACTTGCTTTCAATTTAAAGAGTTTTGAAATTAAATGACATCAAAGATGAAATTGCAGTTAATGGATAATCTTAAGTAGTTCTTTGTGTTCTTATATATAAAATGTGCGATTATTATTTCACCACTGATGCAGAGTGTCAAGAAGAGTCGATTCTTGTTAAAGGGGAGAAACGTGCAATTATTATTATTTATTTTTATTGTACTTAAAATTTTCAACTTAAGCAAAATAGTTACCAAAACAACAAAATTAGAAACAAGGGCAGCATAAGAATAAATAAATTGCCTATCTGATTCAATTATCGGAGGGAATCGGGAACGGCCGTTTCGTCCTGCTTGGGACTCATCAGCCGATCTGCCCTCCCAATAAAGAAAGGCAAGAAGTTAAGTGAAGTTAAACTTGAGTTAAACTTCACTTAAGTTCTTGCCTTTCTGGGTTCTTTTATCGGGGAGGGAAGATTGGACTGATGAGTCCCATGCAGGACGAAACGGCCATTCCCTATTCCCTCCGATAATTGAATCAGAAAGGCAATTTATTTATTCTTATGCTGCCCTTGTTTCTGATTTTGTTGTTTTGATTAAAACTTCCAGCACATAAAATTTATTCCTTAAGTCCAAATAGTTACCATTGTAAAAAGTTAGAATGTTCACAAAACAAAAGCTAATTTCCCGATGTTTAATAATAAACAAACAAAGGCAGATCAAACATCCCTAAACATGGATTGACTACCCTATTATGGGAATGCATTCGTCTCCTCCTGCCATGTGCAGAAGTGTCGAGGGATCTTGCAGCTGTGGTCGAGCAGTACTTGAATATTGCTGATATCACATAATTTTTAAAATGTATCTAAACAGTTCTGTTTGACTTCCTCTTCGTTTTGAATCTTGCGGATGAATGTCATAATCTGAAGATAATCTTGTCATTAGGCTACTGTTAATATATCTCTCTGTAAGACAAATCTCATAATTTCCCATTTTTTGTTGCAAATTTCCATAGCTAGAAGGAATCTGTTTTATATTATCAATATTTGAATATTGAAAAAAATTAAAATAAATTGTAATTTGCTTCATGCTTCATTAAGAAACATATCATTTTATTTAGCTTCCCTTGTAATTCTTTTGTAGTTATAATTGCTTCTGTAATTGAAAACTACAAGTTCGTATAAGCCATTTTTAATTTTTTTTTTTTATTTTGAAAGTTTTACAAACCTACAAAATTGCAACTTGTACTTTAATTTTGTTCCAATGAAGTTGCTGATGGTGATTCTAGTAATAGATATAAATACAATTAATACTAATGGGCTATTATCTGCCACCTTCATTCCCTTCAATTGAACAGCTGATTCAATTAAAAAAAAAATGTCCAGTTTTTACAATCTAAGTTTTTAGTAGCCTAGAAGACTTCAGTGGTGAACACATTTCAAAAGCTCTTAAAAATCAGAGGAACTTAGTGTCTTTCAGTAATTCTGAAAATTAGGATGATCTATAACACTAACTCAAGATATATATAACATGGCTGAATAGGCTACAGAAGGTCGATTCACGATGAGCTTACCACATATCATTCTACTTGTGAGCTGTTGAACTATCCATTCCAATTAAATGTTCTGTAGTATTTATAGAAATGCCTCCAAAACACTCATCAATTTGGGAAGGGAACGTTATAGCTCTTTCCTACATCAGATTCCCATTCACAGGATTATTAAATAGTTTAAAGGAAGGGATTTGCAAAGGAATCAATGCTGATCTGAATCGTCATAGTCATTTTGACTCAGCAGCTGCAGCCTGCTCCTTGGGCCTTTGGAAGCCATGTCCTATGCCCAATCAGCTACCTGCTGGTGTAAAGAAAATTAAGATATTGATGACACAGGAAAACCCACTCACTCAAAAGAATATTGCCAAGCGGTTAAAGTTGTCTCAGGTGACAGTTCATCACATAATATCCAAAAATCTATACTCAGCAGAGGTGTGTCACAAAGCTAAAGATCGTAAGTGCAGCACATTGGATAGAGGACAATGAATTATCAGCGGCTCTATGATCATCAACTTGCAGATAACAATGAAAATTTGTTATCAGCCTTGATGAAGCAAGGGTCTATCTGTTGGACAGTGGAAAGAAATGGGCCATTTTTTTTTATCAACAACATGGGTCAAAGGATCATTCCTATTAGGTGTGGGAATATAAGGAAAGTTTCCTAAGTGGATTCATAGTTGTAGCAGACTACTCTCACAATGACAAGCTCCCAATCCGTAAATGGAGCTTACCACCAGGAGCACATTATGGAACTAATATAACGCAATAACATAAGTTCGTTCTCCACCAAGATAAGGCATCCAGCCATTCAGCACTGTCGACGATGTCCTTAATTGAACATATGGCTCAGGAAACAAGAATTAACGCCATTCCATATTTGAACATCCCAGTCAAATCATTTGGACTTTATGGTTTCAATCTCCTGAAAAGAGTGCTTGGGAACCTTATATCTTAGATGATCTCTGGAAATCCTTTGTGGAGAAGCGGGACAGGATCAAGCTCCCTGTGCTGCAAAGAAATCTACTGCAATGGAACTGCAATGTGGGCCTCCAAAGTGAGCACAACTGCTGGCGGAGAAAGGGATTCACAATTCTGTCCTATGCCATAGACTTTTGCTACTATAACAGTGAACCTTCTGTATAGGCTGTTGTCCTGGTTTTTACTATTCACACAGATCCAGGGCTTGTGTTGAATGGGTTCCATCTGCTTTCCCGAGAGTAACGGCCTTTTGACTTTTGACTGTTTTCCATGTGGTTCTATACTTGGAGTCGTAATTCCAATCCCTCCATACAGTTGAACAATTTTAACTCTTTTTTTTTTTTTTTTTTTTTCCCCCATAGAGTAAAGATCTGACACTGTTTTTTGCACAGAAATTTGTAAAAAAACACAATTTACAACATTTATTTATTTGATATGTAGTATGTATGTGAGTAGTGTATTAATACAAACCAATTAGCATCTATAGAAGTAAGAAGCACACGACAGTTTTACCGACATATTTTATATCATTAAAGTATCTGATTACATTTTTGTAGGATCTATTATTTGAGTTTTCTTATTTGCTCAATATGTCTGAGATTACGAACATTTTCAATAACGCACTGGCTAAAGTATAGTTGGTATTGCATTTTGCTGTTTATAAAAAGAAAATGCGTCATTATAGCCATTTTCATAAATTAGTGAGCCTTCAGTTGGGCTGGAATAACTGACTTACGTTTGTTAGACAGTCGTAAAGAAGAGTTTCTAGTTTACAGAGATTCAGTCAAATAAGAGAAAGGGCATTTCTGAAAAGTGACATTTCTTGTCTTTTGTAATTTAAGTTAAGAGGATCACTTCTTTTTCCATTTTAATCGGAGTTTTTTAGCAACCCATTTGGGAGCTATTGTGATACCAACCAAAATTGGTAGCTATTGCATTTGTCCTGTTCATCCGTCCGTAACTGCCCATCCATAACAACTCCCAAACAGAACATAGGATCAGCAAATGGACTTCACCATCGTGTTCAGAGGCCCAAACAATATAGGAATAGGGTATTTTCAGGGGCCAATTCCCCCTCTCCTTCCATGTTAGAGATATTTGGCATTAAAAACTTCTTATTAAATTACTAGCATCCTAGTAACATCCTAGCTCTTGGCGATATTTCGTCGTTTTTATTTCAAAGACATATTCATACCATAAACAAAAAGTAAGAAGCATTTAAGAACATGAAAAAGTCATTGGAAGAATTAATAAGAAGAAGGTTTAATTTGAAGACTTTATTAAATTGACATTTTAAGAAAAAGAAGAAAAAAGACATTTAACTCTCAAAATTAAAGAAAAAAGACATTTTTTGAATAATGAATTAGACTCGTAAACTTAATAATATGAATTGAATGTGAATGATAGAACGAGAGTGATATAACGTTCATTATTATTGTATTAATTCTTGTTTTGTATTATTTTTGGATTCTGTAGTTTAGGAAAAGGAGATAGATTCTCTTTTCCTAAGAATTTTGTTTATGGTATTGAAATAAAAAAGACGAAATATCGCCAAGGAGTAATTTAATAAGAAGTTTTTAATGTTTGTATTTATGGCAATTTAAGTAAATATATTTGGTATTGTTTTCATTGGACTTCTGCTTTTAGCTTAAATGTTAGACATGAAACCATCTCATTAATGTTGAGATGGTATGTTCGCTGACTCATGTGTCAAAGATTTTCTGTTCAAATCTATATCTACTATTTCATTTTTTTTTTCTTATTTTCCTAACGTTTTTTTTTTTTTCCTTGCATTAATGTACTTCCTTTTATTATTATTTTTTTTATTATTATGGGTCGCTCTTGAATTAATGCTTTAGCACAAAATTATATTTACTTATTTTTTTTAATAAAATGTTTTGAAAAATATATTATAAATATTGTTCTAAAGACTCAAAAGAGAATTTATTTTTATCAGATTCCCGAAACTTACTTTTCTTCAAAAAGAAAGCTAGAGATTGTAGAGGAATCTCAACCAAAAAAGAAGATTAAAACAGAGGAAGGTTGCTTTGAAAAAGTTCCAGACGAAGGCATTTATTGGCAAGTTAATTTTGATCGATTTCATCAGTTTTTCAGGTAACTTTAATAAATATTCATTTGAAAATTTGATCATTTAAAAAAATCATACCTCCAAAGCAACATTTGTCCATATAAATTATTAAATGGGAATACTTTGTTCATATGAATTAATTACTTTATTAAATTTTTATTTAACAATTCCTTGTAATTCAGATGTTAACATTTGCCTTATTATCAATGACTCGGAACACAACATCTTGTTAGTTTGCTTCGTAGTATTCTTTTTTCTTTTTACCTTATATACCAATTTAAAATGAATAAAAGGCAAGGAATATTGTCTTTGATCAATATTTGATTGCATTTTCACCGAAACTTTTAATGTCAGTCTAAATTTCGTTTGTTAATTTACTTTGTAGCATTTCCTGTGAGAGTATATAAATATCCAAGTAGTGTAAAGGTTTCCTGAATTTTTTTTTTGCCATTTCCTCATTTATTTTCAAAAGAAATGATCATGAAAATCAGTTGCTACTTGCTCTCTTTTAAAAGATCTAGCAGGAAAACTACAATGGAAAAAAAATTTCAGTTGCGTATTACTGATAAGATAGGTAACTTTTCAAGCGCTAAGACATTTTAAATAAACTCCAACATCTTCACAGTAGATACCGATATTTTGTTTTATTTCTAAAACTTTTTCAAGTTTCAGCTTGTAGATTAAAACAAATTAAAAATAAAATAATATAACTATAAGAAATTGGAAAGAGAAATCTTCCTCTCACCAAAACAATATAATATACAACAATAAAACATATAATACTTAATAAACATGTATAAACAAAGTAAGTCATAAAAACGGTGACAATTGTTACAACAGATTAACTGTATGAGAATCAAAAATTCTTTTAATTTCATATGGTTCATCAATGCTTTTCTGTACATGGATAAAGACATTTCATTTACTTTTGAAGACTTGTTTTTGTTAAAACAAATGCAACAATTGATGAGGCAAGATTCTAACATGAACCTCTTCTGTTCATCTTGTATGTAATGAACAATCTTTACAAGAGGGTCTGGGTTGTGCCCGTTTAGCAAACAATGGTCTGCCCAGTCTGAAATGTTCTTAGTCCTATTATTAAAAGCACGTACATGTTCTAGTACTCTTTCTTCAACCGTCGTGCCCCTGCTTCTTTATAGTTATGTTATTTTATTTTTAATTTGTTTTGATCTACAAGCTGAACATCGAAATAGTTTTAGAAATAAAACGAAATATCGGTATCTACTGTGAAGATGTTGGAGTCTATTTAAAATGTCTTATCGTTTGAATTTAAGAAGATAATGGTTTTTAAACACGTTTTTGAATAGGTAGCTTTTAATTGCAACAGAGATAGGGAAAGACTGAGTTGGCCAATGGTATCATTCTCTTAAAGAAACGAAAGTAGGTAATAATTATCAATGGGGTGAGACCAAGTGTATTAATATTTACATGCACTTTTGTATTCTTTTTATGCTAAAAAATATTCATCGAGGCTGGTGGAACGCTGGCACATGAATTTTCTCACCAATATTTTTTTAGTGAGTGTTGTATTGTTTATTTAAGCTTTGAGGCTCCACTTTGAATCAGCCAAAAGTAGGTAATTCTGTTGTTGCTGTGTACCCAGATCCATTTTTGGATCACTGGTCATAGAAGCACACATTATGATGGGGAATTTTTATTGCTTTACTGTCATTTGGGTATTATTATTCAGGAGGCATCCTAAGGTGACAGTCAGACTTCTGTCTCCAATAAAGAGAAATAAATACTGAAGAAGAAAGAAACATCCAATCCCCTCCGTTTCGAAACCAGATTTCAACACATCTGTCTCATGCCAGACTTCTGCCCAGACCATTCAGCCATCCAGGAACTGCAGTAGGTAATTCTGTTCATTGCATTAGGAAAGATGCAATACATACACCCAATAAAAAAACCAAGCTTCATTTTTCCCGAAAGTTAGGAATTCCTTTTGGCTGCCAGATCTGAAGTTTTAAATCTCATTTGCTACAAAGCATAAAAATGATTTATAATTTTTTTGGGGGAGGGACCTCAATTAAAGGTGCTAGCAGTATAATAAGGATGTTATCATTAAGGCAATTAAAATTTATGAAAATATCACAAAAGCCGAATGTAGCTACTGCTGCTTTATTGACGAGTCCATTTTTTTGAAATTATTGGCCTTTATTTTGTCGTTCTTTTTCTAAGCTGGAGTAACAAATTACTTAGCAGCATAAAAAGGAAAGTTTGGGAATCTGTTTTTATAAACTACTCCAGGATCCCTAGACACCGGCTATTGATTGTGTGGGAATGTGGGTGGCAGGGAAGCCAAGCACTGTGGCCTGTAGGTCTATTGTGCTATCCCACGGAAATGGGGACAGGCGGAGAGAAAGAATGGTGGAAGGGGAAATGGGAGAACCCTGAGAAAAACCTGCCCAGCGTGGATTGCCCACCATCACGAAAACCCACATGAGAACCAAACCCCGGTACTCAGAGGTGAGAGGCCAGTGTCTTAGTGACAGTGCCAACTACGTGGCCCTAAACACTGGCTAAGAGTGCCTAGACTATTTCGTTCACCATTTATCTTTGCTTCTTTGAAGCTAGAGAAGATAATATTTCCTTGACGTTTTATATAAATATATGCTTCAATCACAAATATCAACTCTTCCTGGTTGTCTTATCTCAGAATCTATTCAATATCTTCATTTTCTTATGGAAATTCTCTTAGTCGAAGTATTTTGCCTTCCACTTACAGGACTATTGATTTCAAGTTTGTCTGTATAATAGACCTATTATATATCAATCTAATAATCTTCTCCTAATTTGGACGACCATCCACAGCAGTTTCCTTTGGCAGTCTTTTCCACTTTTCTAACATACAAAATTAACATCAGCTTTCACGTGCATCTGAAGGTTTTTTCATTGAATGAATGCTAAAATTAACATAGGTATACCTTTTATGAAGGACTCTAGTCACTATTTTAATGATCTCGTATGGCTTTCTCAAATTCCAGGGTTTGTCATATAGAGACCTTTCCAAAGACAATTATGTCAAATTTCTGTAAGTATTTCCCCAATGTTTGTGACCCATTGAACTCGTCAGTACACCATGATTGTGTTTATTCCAGATTGCGAGTCTACTTCTCTCAGTATTATTATCAAAACTCTGTTTCTCTTTCACTACACAACCTGTCTCTACATATCTGATCCAAATCAATCCTCTATCAGTCATGATTCATTAAATTGTGTACCCCCAGAAGTTTTTAAAATGAACTGGTAAAATTGTCCCATACCTAATTCTGTAATTTTGATTGTTAATTTATGAGGGTCACTGTAATGTGATATTTTTTATTCTTCCCCTTCCCTCCAATCACTCAGTTTTTGGCAGTTTTTCTCAGTCGTTTTTCATTCCCAATTCCCCCTCCTCCCATTTCTTCACAAGGGACATAGTTTTTCATGAACCAGATTTGGCTTCAGAAGTAGGTTTCCAATCAATAGCATTTCTCCATTGTAATATCTATCTTATTTGTAAAAGTATCTAAAACATGCATTTTATTTCTTTCTTTTTTTTATATATTTGTCCTTTTTTTTTTATTTTGATCTATATATGTGCCCTTGGATTCAGGTGACTTGTACAATGATTGCAATACCATTCACCAAATTTATTATTGCTAAAAATGACTTGTTTAGAGGATATTTTTTTTAACTCAGGAACCTGAATTCTTTCAGATGGTATCAGAATATGCCGTTAGAATTAGTCAAAATTTTTTTTTTTTTTTTTTTTTTTTTTACAGTGCTTTATTATAGTTTGTTTATTATATTCGTGAAGACACATGATCACAGTTAACCAATCATCCTTTCCTTTCTTCACTAGAGTTATTGCTTGGTCGCATCTGGAATGTTGTTTAAGTTACTTCCAGTGTTTACAACCTATTTATCAGCGCCCTACAATGTTTAATTTTTATTATTTTTGTTGGTTTTTCAATGTTAAGAATTTTTTTTTTTTTTTTATTTATTTATTTTCAATTTCATAAAAAGTTTGTTTTTAGTTGTCCATTTCTGTTATCGATGCCGGCTGCTTTTTTTTCTTGTCCGACGTTTCAAACAATTGGCTAGGCTTAGTTGTAAGCGAGGCTTCGGTTTCTGTGACAATATTGAACACTGAATGAGATGAAATATCTGCTGCTTCAGCCGTTTTACAATAGAGATAGATGACTTGAAATAAAAAATAACTAGGGATGGACGGGACCCGATATTTCGGGAAATTTTCGGGAAAATTATAATCCCGTTATCGGGCGGGATTTGCTTTACTTCGGGATTTCTTCGGGACGGGATTTCACAATTTATTTAAATTCAACAAAAGGCTTAATAATGCTGGGATTATTAATCCGGGCAACTGGAGACTACAATAAATCATTGAGAAATACTCTGGACTATTTATTTTCCTTCTACCTCCCAATATTACATCAACAACAAAGTGTTTTTGTCATAGCGTTAGCGATCGACCGGCGAAACCAATAAACAACAGACGACGGCCTTCGTGATTTCGACTAGCGACAGACATAAAAATGTTTTTGTTTGTTATTATTATTGTCATCCATATCAAGTTTCAAAACCCAAACAACTATTTCCCATTTACTGAAGGAAGGACAATCCCGTCCCGATTTTCGGGAGGGAAAAAAAAATCCCGTTCCGTCCCGACCTAAAAATCCAAACCCGTCCATCCCTAAAAATAACATTCCAAATAATTCCTCTCGATTGATCCTTCAAAGTTTTGTTGGCACAAACAAACAACGGATGTGTGTTCAACAGCCTCCATGTTCAAAACGGGGAATAACTAATGTACAGGGAAGTACAGGGAATAACTAATGCTCAATCGTTCACCATATATGGAGTTGTTACGTGTATTCACAGATTTAATTAAACAGAGTACAAGGTGGTTTTTTTTTTTTTTATTCTATAACTACTTTTCATCTATGAGTTAGCATTTTACCATAATGTTGCTAAACGGTAAGGATTTTGAAAGTAGGTACATTTTCTGTATCTCAAAAGTTCATTGTCTTTAGAAGATATACTGGTTATGGGTTGCCTTTGTAATGTAACTAAACCTTTCCAGGCTTATTGTTATTATTAAAAATTGCTGATTTAAAAAGAAATTCTTTTTTTTTTTTTTAAATGATATGTTCAGACATTTCTTCAGTGTTTAAATATATCACAGAAGTTTAAGCATTTATATTCACTCCTATTCTTCACAGCTTTATCCATTGTAGCTTTAATCACATTGATTATGCTGATTAATCATTTGGTTCTCGTGCTCTTTGTCATTATGTGTTTTCCTTTGCTGCTCCTTGTGCTGTAATGAAAAGGTTTATTACTATACATAAATAAATGATAGACTTCTTTGTCTGCATTTTTTCAGTTCCTGTCTTAAGGAATTAATTCTACTTGTAAATAAATTGGAAATCTTAATATAAGACTGTTTTGGTGCATTAGCAGTAAGAGCAAAGAAGGATAATCAAACAAGGCTATAACTGTAATAAAATGAAAATATAATAATAATTTGTTAAAAAAATGTAATATATATATATATATAAAGAAAATTATAAAAATTAGAATAAAATATTATCGTAAAATAAAGCAATTCAACCACATATTATAGCGAATTTTCGGGGTCTATTGCCTATAGCCCTTTTTCAAGCTTTCTTTTACTTCGTTAAATAAATACAAAATAATATAATAATTACATAAATCATGAATATAAAAATGGTATTATACAATTATTATCAAGAATAGATGCTAGACGTATAATAAAGGAAAAGCAATGGATGGCTTTCCAATATGTCTAGCGTCTCTTCTTGATAATAATTGTTATGGAAAAATCGATTTTCCATTTCAGCATTGTATATTATTATTTTTATATTTGTGATTTATGTAATTATTACATTGTATTTATTTAATGGAAGTAAAAGAAAGGCTTGAAGAAGGGGGTATAGGTAATAGACCCCGAAAATTCGCTATAACATGTGGTTGAAGTGTTTTGTTTTGTTTTATTATTTATGATGGAGAAAGAAGGAATAACAAGAAAATGCTATCAGTTTTGACTTTTGTTAAAGTTAAAAGTACCTCCAGCAGGCCATGAAGGCCAGATTAGGACAATGGAGATACAGGCTCCCAGTGATCGGCAGACGGTGGATGAAGGAGAGGTTAAGGGACAGTATAATGCTCTCCACCC
>JAFIDM010008408.1:12445-23083 GCA_023159025.1 Thereuonema tuberculata | reverse complement strand
CTGTATGTCTGCGAGAGTAATCTCATGGAAGGACATGCAGGGTAAGTATTATTATTATTATTATTATTATTATTATTATTTATATATAAAAGTTCCTTTATTGGGTTTCCCCAATAAAGGCAGCATGGCGGGTCAAAGACCAAAACACATGTTGCCAAGTGTAAAAAAAAGTGTGCAAGGTGAGTTAGGAATGTTACTGTTATTATTGTTCTTGTTGTTGTTATCATCATCATCATCATCATCATCATCATCATCCTAATCAGACTGGTCTAGAGTTCATGTAGCCCTTTTTCTAAATGAGAAAACCGAGTTTCTTTTTTTGGTGAAGGCTGGCGAACGTCGGACTGACCATCCGACCTCCATTTCGAACAATTAGGATGGTGATCTCAACAATCTCTATCTTTTGTTCTGCCATTCGTGTAATGAGAATATGGCATTTGTACTTCTAAAACTCTTAGTCAGAGCTATCAATAGGCTTCGCAATTCAGTGCAATGAGTATTCTTGTAAGATGTACACGTGTATTAAGATAAAAAATTCCACTTTATTAACTGAGAAGATACATCACACATCTCGGTACGGCAAAGGTTTCTAATTGTTGTCAAATGTTGATCAACAGTAATGAAGGATAGCTGAAAAACTGTAATAGCTGAAGTGAAATTCAATTGTTACCTGCTGAAAAACAACCTAAAAAATCTCAGAAGGGGTTTATACATAGGATTTATTCCCGGGAGGGCCAAGTTGGGGAACCGATCACTAACAATGAAAAACAAAATTTTCGCGGCCAAGGTCGCCTTAACCAACGCCATCTTGAAAACAGTTTTCAATATGGCGTTGCCTTAACCGACCCTACAGCCATAAAAACAAAGGAAGCAAATAAGGCATACTATGTATATTTTGGGATTTCGAAGGAACCCAGGGTTCTTTCGACCTTACTTTCTACATGCCAATGAGTTTATATACAAGTTTGTAGCAAATTAGCAAATAAATTGATGAATAAATTCTTCTTTCATTACATACTTGAATTAAAAGAAAAGAAAAGAAAAATACATTTATCGAGTTTCAATATTTTATTGTTAATAATATTAAAAAATGATTGAATGAATTATACGATTTACAAAAAATCAATGGGTCCCGACTAAAGAATTTATTTATTTCTTTTTATAATAAATGAGCGTAGTTTTCGAGATATCTTGACCACAGAGCGAGCGGATACGTTTATTTCAATTTAAAGTAGGCCTAGTATGATAAAACTCTTTGGTAACAAGATAAACGAGATTTTGGAACTCAACATAGGTCATTGTAATTTACATTAAAGATAAGTAAAGATTTATGGGTTTAGCTACAGACAAGTGATATTTTAAGTGACATTTCCCTTGAAGATATGGAAGTCTTCAAAACTGTGTTTAATGCAATCTATTGCAGAAAATACATTTTATATCATATTTAACGAAAGACTTGTTTTTAGTTTGCAAAGTATTAAAGATTTGTAATAAAGTTATTTCGAATTGAGATTAATCGTTAACAAATGTCAAGTTAATAAAAAAAAAGACGAAACTTAAAAAAGTTTAATAGAATAAAGTTTATTGCAAGTAATTATTATTTTATGACTGATACGAGTTTTTTTGGACTAATGACCTTTTCCGCAAGCAATTTCCTCCAAAATACAAAAATATAAAAAAAAAAAAAAAAAAAAAGAAAAGAAAATCCAATGAAAACGAAGAAGCATGAATTTAAAAATGAAAATACATCTTCAAAAATATCTAGCGAGTAAATAATAATTCTCAGCCAATAAAGTATATCCATTCTAGCTGTGAAAAAAGCGCGAAGTTGTAAGTAAACATATGACAGTGGTACTTGTAAGTTGACACACATCTTAATTTTCTCTATTAGGGATTTATTGCAAAAAAAAATATCTGCTCAAAAAATTAAGTAGACTGATCGATAATTACTTATTATTTCATTCAGTTTTATTAATTATTAATTCTTTTGAAAAAAAGTATTTGACTACTATTGATAAAAACTTGAAATTTCCTTAAGTAAGAACGCAAAGCAATTATACAGTAAAAATTATAAAAAAAAAATATTAAAATAATATATGTACAAACCGAAATTAAATATTACATTGATTTAGATGGCCGCGCGGTTGGCGTTGTCGCTAAGACATTGGTCTTTCACTTCTGAATACCGAGGTTCGGTTCTCATGTGGGTTTCGTGATGGTGGACGATCCACGCTGGGCAGGTTTTGTCGGGGTTCTCCCGTTTCCCCTGCACTTCTATCACCATTCTTTCTCAGTCTTTCTCTCCATCTGTCCTTATTTCCGTGGGATAGCACAGTAGACATACAGGTCGCGGTGCTCGGCTTCCCTGCCACCCACATTTACTACATAACATAACATAACATAAGGTTGATTTATACAAATATTTAAAGATTAATAAATATCCCAAAATATATAGTGTTAATGAGCACTGTCCCGGAATATATCCAGTTCACATTAAAGACCCCTTTTAGTGGAAGCTAGCGCTACAATAATATTGGGAGAATAGAAACATTGCAGGACATTTCTCCATACTAAGGAATTGTAAAGAATTCGGAAAAATTAAATGCTTTATTGAGTCAGAAAACAAATTTAGATAAACCAAGATTCAATTCCTCAACCCGTATAGTGAAAAGATATTAAAATGAAAGGAAAAAAAGGAACAATAAGTTATTCAGAAATTCAGGAGAACTTGATCTACAACAACTTAGAGGAATATAAAGTAATACCGAAGTTGCAAATGTTTAGTAATGTTCAAATCTAACCCATGTCTTCAAACGCTGTCCTGTCTAAGATATAAGAAACAAGATGGTCTGATTCTATTCTGTAATCTATTCTTTAATCCTTAAGGACTATTTAAGTGGTATTTTGACCACCCAGTGGATCGATTGTACACCATAGGATGAAATATTAATAGATGATGATAACCTCAATCAAAATCCAATAGCCTGGTAGCACTTAGCTTAATCTCTTTGAGTGAGTGTTGTTGACGCTGTGTCCCAACCATGTCTTCTCGCGCCGTAACTGGAGAACGCCAGAAATGATATTAGCAAAGCGAAATACTATAGGCCTACTTTAGTTCATATTATTTCAAGCTAAGTGGTAAATTTAAAAATACTTTTATGGTATCACTACGTTCATGGTAAATAATATAAAATACGTTTATGGTAAATACAAAAAAAAAAAAAAATCATTGTTAATAGTAATACTGTATAAAATAATACATACGACACAATCCGGAAGAATGCTACTGTTTGTAAGGACAGGTCATAAAAAGCTTTTGTATCATATTTATTAATATTAATTCGTAAAATAATACAGAATAATGGTAACCACGCTACAGAATAACTTGAAGACTAACCTAAGTAATTAAAACGCATAATTTAAAAACAAGATAGGCATAGCGATTAGTAAACCAATCACAATGCTTCGCAACGTCTTCTGATATGTCTATGAAAATATAATTGATATTGCCTTAATTTCTTTATTGTTATAAATGTGATTGTTGCGAAAGACGCAATTGTTGCGATTGTTGTTCCTGATCCTTATCGGAAGACTAAAAAAAATAACAAAGTCAATTAACTCGTAATTTAGCAGAGATTTTCAATGAATTACATTTTAATTGTAACTACAATCTCGAATTACAATCTCCGGAAATCTGGAATTATTAGCTTAAATTACCCTAAAATAAATAATAGTTTTGATCTAAGAAACACAAATAACATCTTAGAGCATACTTTTAATAAAATCAAAAAAATTTAAATAACACACGAATATATCCGTAATCAAAAAGGAACTTATATTTGACTAACAAACAATATATAATGGGGGGGGGGGGTTAGAATGAACCGAAACATAAGAAAAATAAGACATTCTTTACAATCCATTTATAAACATTTCCTTTTTAAACTATTTGTAAGAATGTAGATTACTATTTCTAATAACTTCTATTTAAGAAGGGAGACTTTAGAAACCTGGATAATTACAGACCGATTGCAATTCAACCAATAATTAATAAAATCATAGAAAACTATCTGTCAATAAAACTCAAAAACTTCTTGTATAAATACAATATAATACATAAAGAACAATATGCATATCAGGCAAACAATAGCACCATCAAACTACTTGAAAACTTAAATGATCAAATTAATTACAACCTAAATAAAAATAAATTTGTACTAATGCTTTCTATTGACCTTAGCAAAGCATTTGATGTCATTGATATGCAGATTCTATTTGAGAAATTACAACTAATTGGAATTAGAGGAAAACTATTAAACATCCTAAAACATTACTTCGAAAACAGAAAAATATATGTTCAAATTAATAATTTTAACAGCAAAAAAGAAAAAACAAATAAAGGAGTTCCACAAGGATCCAATTTAGGACCAACCCTTTTTATCATTTACATCAATGATTTATTTGGAATTATTAAAAACTGCCACATACACGTATATGCTGATGATATTCTTATATACACAGCTAATAATAATATCAAAACAGCACAGAAAACAATACAAGAAAATTTCGTTAACATTCAAAAGTGGACTCACAATAACAAACTTATTATTAACGAAAATAAAACTAAACTCCTCCTCATTAATCCTAAAAAGAAACTTCCTAAAGAAAAGCCAGTAATTTTATATCACTCAGTAAAATGTTTGCTAAAAGATCATGAATACTGCATAAAATGCAAAGAAATAGAACAAGTGGACGAACTTCAATACCTTGGATTAACAATAAATAAAACTTATACATGGTCAAATCATATCAAAAACTTATACAAAAAAATTAATGTTCTCTCTTATATATTCTTCCACATCAAAGATAGTTTACCCACAAAGATTAAAATGATGATTTACCATGCATTCTTCGACTCATTAATTAATTATGCACCTCACATTTGGGCTAATACAACAGATACGGAATTAAAAAATATAAATACACTACAAAATAAAATAATAAAATTAGTTCTTTCTAAAAGAATTAGTAAGAATAAAGAAACTAGAAAAGAACTAATGTTGAAATATGGAATCTTATCGCCAAAACAAAAATGTCTATATAATTTATTAATAAAACACTATCCAGAAATCAAAACTGCAATAACAGTTGAAGGAAAAAATTGTAATCTCAGAAATAAAAATAAAATAAAATTAGACTATCCATACATTTTTAATAGCTATGGGAAAAGAAATGCTTATTATCTAATAGAAGAAATTTATAATAGTATACCTGATTGTAAACTTTTAAAAGACAAAAGAATTTCTGAAATAAAAAAATTAGTAAAAAAATGGCTTATTATAAATATTGAAAATAGGTAATTCAAAAATTCTAAATATAGTCAATCTCCTTTGAAGTTCTTAAAACCATAATCTTGATTTCAATTGATCTTTACAACTCACTTGCGTATCTGCAGTGAATAGTTGTGTATATAGTACTTGTGTATATGGTAATATAGTATAGTACTTGTGATTGTGATTACTATATATTATATGGTATTATTATAGTATTATACTATTATAGTGTATGTGATTGTGATTACTATATATATATATGTATTACTTGTTAAACTTTTTAAACATTAATCATAGATTTTTATTAATGTATAACTTCCAAAAATTGAACAACCTTATATACTTAGTTAACTGTTTGTCAATTTCCCTTATTCAAAAAAAAAAAAATTAATCCTAAGTTACTAATTAATATACTGTTTAATCGGCAATTTTAGTCTTTTTACTTTTCTTAAAAATGCATAATTTGTAACTAATAACTCAAATATATCAATATGAATGTACTCAACGGTAGCATCTGTTGATAGGAAGCTCTACAAATGCTTCCTAACAGGACTACGATAAAATGTAACGGAAATAAAATGAATGAATGAATGAATGAATCTTATGCTAAACAAATATTAATGTATAACATAGTAGAACCCGTAGAAAATGTACGATTGGAAATATACTTCTCCTAATAACTATATTTTCAAACGTAGATATTTCTCTGCGTACGGATTCAACTACTTTCTAGATGTAAGGGGACACAATAACAGGGATCCAGGAAGTGTCGATTTTTATGATTTTTTTTTTTTATTAAAATTACTTTTAACAAAAATCAACAGGCTCATGACGGCTCCATACCAGGACCTTTAATTTATACCACATTTACTCCTGTGGTTACCGAGAAAAAGGGATTACAGACCCTTCCTTCTAAATAAATGTATAGATACAGATGATGAATTCAATAGACGATAACCTTAACATACTCTGTATTGTAATTTTTATTGACGTCTTCCAAGTGCAGAATAAACATTATTTGTAGAACTTAGAATCTCAGAACCTGTTGATGGAGTATTCCTAACAGGAATATTATGCGGACTGAAGGAGACGGTGGCGGTCCGGGATTTTTCTACGCTGAATTATCCTCCAGACGGGATCTAGGATCCACCCAGCCCTCTGGATGCAATATCGGTTTTCTTTCTCAGGGGCTAAAGGCGGGCGGACGTCAGGCTGACCACTCGAACTCAATTCAGTCCCCTCGCCAATCCCAAGGGTCACATAGGCCAGTAGAGGGATACTTTGAATTTTAATTTAACAAAATTGTACATAAATTTCAATCATATATAGTTGTTATACAGTAAAAATATTGAAAAATAATTAGTAAAATAGACTTAATTGTTTTGACAAAATAATGTTTTAAGCAGCGGAAGTTTTAATGTTGTATTGAAATGTTGAAAACTCATATAATCTTAATATATAAAAATGAATATTTCTTTGTTTGTTTGTCCCATATGTGTTCCTATACCATTCATCAGATTGAGATGAAACTTTGGTGAGTTGTTGTGCGCACGCCCGCGAAGGTTTCTGAATTAGTAGAACCATTTTACAATATCTGGTGCGCGAGTTGTTGCAACAAATGAGTATATTTCCGGTTTCAACGTTTGCAGTTTCCGGTCCGAATCGCACAACAAAGCACAGGGAAAACACATGGACAGCTGTATGTGGCCTACTCACGCGTCTGGAAACCTTCTAATTTAAGCGTGTATGCACCAGACGGAAAAACAAAAAATTTGTATCCAAAAGCACTTCAATAAACAGAATTAAAACACAAACACTTTCTTTCTTTGAGTGGCATTGCAACGCATGTCAGGTACAATTAGTGAGGTATATAAAATTCTGTGACAATAAAAAGAGATCAACTTAAAATTTGGAAGATGTGCGAGAAATTACCTTGTAGATCAGTGATTTCACGGCTTATCAATGGCCTGAAGAAACGGGTTCATTCTTTTTTCCTCCTAATAGACATTGAGGTTTTTATTAAAGACAAAGCCTCAGAATCTTAGGTTACTGTAAAATTCTATCATCTTTATCATTTATTATAGATTATTAAACATTTGTTCTATCAATTCCACCAAAAAAAAGTTAAAATTAAACATAAAAAAAATTTGTTATATCTCAAAATCTAAGTACAGTCGGACCTCTATTTAACGAACCTCTATTTTGCGAACTTTTCTTTGGAACCAAGAACATTTTGCTAATTTCTTCGTAAAATAACTTCCAAATAGCGAAGTGCATTTTCTATTTAACGAACTTTTTCGTGGTATCAATTTTTTTTTTCCTCCTTGAAATGTTTTTATTATCAATACTCCCTTAGAGGAAATGAAAGAAATGTGGATACAGCTGAGGGAAATTAACGATGATGTGCTGATTGATGATTGTCTTTCACTTGATTTTGAAGTTAAGACCTCGGAAACACTAACTGAATCGGATATTTTGAACAGTGTGAAAAATAAAAACAATACAGCAATGAATTGCGATGAAGATGAAGATGATGAAAAAATCAAAAAACCTTCGTATGATCATTGGAAACAATCCGATGCGGATTACAATTTAAAGAAAATACTGAAGGGGTTTTTGGTGCATTGCAAAGATGCGAATTGTACTATGAGCGAAAACACTTTTTCAAAAAAAAATTCTTTCGAAATTAACAAGACTTTATTAGTAAAATTTAAGTTCCCATGTGGTAATGTATGCTTTGTCATTTAAATCATTACTTTTTTTAATCATATTTATTGTTTATGTGTTTTAAATCTATTTTATGTAGTTTAAAGTAATTTTAAAAGGTGAATCTCTATTTAACGAATTTTCCATATAACGAACTTTTTTTCGGGATTTAGCGACTTCGTTAAATAGAGGTCCGACTGTATTACAATTAGACGATATTTAGCCAAAGAGAAAAAAAAAAAACTTTTGTGCAATTGATAAAAATGTTTAACGTTCATTAGTTTGAAGAATAAAACAAATTAACGCATACAACCATTAAAATGAATGTATTTACATTAAAAGAATTTAAAAACACAACATATTTCGCCGGCGAACCCGTACGCCTCTTCAGGTAACTGAGTTTACAATAAAATTGACCGAAATTTATACAATTCTAGTGGAAAAAATTAGCATACATCAATAGAAATTGAAATTATGGTGACGTACGACCGACGTTATGGCGAATTGTATAAATTTCGGTCAATTTCATTGTTATTATTATATATTTCAAAACTCAGTTACCTGAAGAGGCCGCACGGATTCGCCGGCGAAACCTGTTGAGTTTTTAAATTTTTTAGAGTATTTTAATGGTAATGTGCATTAATTTATTTTATTATTCCCTTACATAATTATTTTTATATTTGCATGATATTTTAACTACTCTGTTTATTATAAATTTGATCTAATGTTTCTAATGTCTCTTAATATGCATTGGACGGATAAAAGTGTGTGTGTGGGGGGGGTTAGGTTAATTGTATTGTATTCTATATTTGCTTAATAGAAAGCAATTTCAGGACGAAACACATAGGTTCGTCATCACTCCGTCCTTAACCGTTCGTTTTACTATCTATGATTAATATAGTCCAGGAAAGTTGAAATTTTACGAATAAGTTTAGATTCTTACGAAAAAGACCCATTTTCATTTTGTTATAAATTCAATCCTTAGGTAAGGAATTAAGGCAAAATAAAAAACTTGGCAAAATACATTGCCGATAAAATCAATAATCAAGATTATTTATCTTAGAAGAATGAAATTTTAATGGTAGATAAATTTTACTAATTGTGCTCTCCCCGTTGACTTTGATAGAAATTGGGCCCGTAGGGAACCGGAACAACCAATACACAAATCTACTCCCCGTTGTCACTAATAACTACTAATTGAATAAAAGTTAAAACGTTTCTGATAAATCTAGATTATAAATTGCCTTTTGGGGAACTGTTGTTAAAGTGTATTTGGGTATTTCAAAATTGGCACGCCAACTACATCTAATTTTAGACAATTTTGCTATATTTTACAATTCGAAGTGGGGTTTGATCCTGAACCCCTCTCATTGTTTAGTCTAATGCAAGGGAGAGGAACCTGGGGCCTTTTATATACTATTTCAAATTCATATGTTGATTTTAGAAAGGCCCTTACAAAAAGAGTAGTAAAGGATTATATGCGTATTATAAATTGAAAACTCAAAAAATCGATTGAAATAAAATGTCCCAAGTCGTTCTGGCATGGCCGAGCGATCTGTATGGCGGTCTGCCACGCGGCCGTTGTGTCGGAACCTGGGTTCGAATCCCGGCATCGGCATGGCTGTTTCTTTCTTTTTCTGTGTTTCGTCCGTTTCCACCAGGGACTTACAACCTCAGGGTTATTCTGGACTTGATGTGAATCTCGTCCTCCTTCTCGAACTTTACTAGCTCCACTGTGACGGTCGTCATACGGGGCTATTGTCCGTGGTCCTTAGTTGGCCCAAATCGACGTAATGAAGAAAATGTCCCAAATATATTTATTTCTATAAAGTCGTATCTTCTTTAAAAACAGAATTAGGTTTTAAACTAATAGCAATTTTACATGTAACCCCCCCCCCCATATTATAATTGTAGATATGTTCTTAGGAAATTGATGTTGACTACTTTATAACTAAATATATGCTTTTCATAATCAATCTAGAAAATCGTAGTGGTCGACTGACTGCGGCCTGAGCTACGTAACACGTGACCTTCCAATAACAAAGGTTCTCCATCCTTGTTCTAATACATAAAGTTACATTTATTCGAGAGACGTATTCAATAAGTAACTGCAATTTCACTGAATTTATTTATTCATTTATTTACTCGTATTTATTTATTTTTTTATGAAATAAGGTGGTTTAACTAATTATTTGAAATGAGCAATGTAATTCTATTACACACACAGATGAAAAAAAACAAAAAAAACACTCACTAAAAATGCATTCGACTATAAAAAAAGGAGTTATAATTATTCCGGATGTATTTGCTATAATTGATATTTAATATTATGATATGTCATTAACAATTAAAAAAATCAATTTGAGGTCAAAATTAAGAGAGCATAATATAAGATACCATAGTTAATTTTTTTGTTTGTTTTGATTGTGATATTCTCTTAGTTTAGATTTTAATCACATGAATTCAGTAATTCAGCGATTTAATGATAAAGTTCCCATATTTCTTTTGTAGATCCCTCCTTCTACAGCCTCTACCATTCAATATTTCCAACATCACAAATTTAAATGTAAAAAAACTACATTTATTACTAAAAAGCAAA
>JAFIDM010008408.1:0-12045 GCA_023159025.1 Thereuonema tuberculata | reverse complement strand
TTTGCTTTTTAGTAATAAATGTAGTTTTTTTACATTTAAATTTGTGACGTTGGAAAGATTTAATGATAAGACAGGATATTGGAGTTGTTAGTCTGTGATGTGAAATATGCTTTCCACTGTACGAAATGTGATTTAATTTTTAATGTTTTAGTACAATGAAGTCGTAAATTAAACATTGAACGATGACAACTTCATCTCATTAAGTACTTGCTAACGTAGTGATTCATACAAGAGATTAAAAGGTATGCGGAGGTTTTAATATTAGGCTTATATTATACAAACAGAACTTAATTTTTCTTGCTTTGATTTCTTCCCTGCAAAATTTTGAAATACACTCACCGATATGAAAACTATCGAAAAGAATGGAACGATTCTGATTCAAATTGTTAATTAATAAGGTGACCATTTTTTCTAAAATAAAAAGGAGGACGTAAATAATTTGAAGAAAAAAAATGTTATCAGGGGTTTCAGGGGTATAAACCTATCTTTTCCAAAAGAAAAAAAAAAAAAAAAGGTTTTAAACTTCACATAACAAAAAGGAGGACATATTGCTCTTCAAACATCAAAAAAGAGAACAGAATTTACAAAAGGAGGACATTTAGGAGGACACTTCTCAAGGGAAGACAGAGCTTCCAAAAAGGAGGACGATTGATCACCTTATTAATAAATAAGAAACTCATTTCCAAAAGGTTATTCTAGTTTCGGTTTTATGTTTATAACAGTTTTTAACATCATAGGCTTCTTTTCTAACAGCACCGAAGCAACTCTACGTGGCACTTGGTGCAGGTTTTGACTGCATCTCCTTTTTATTGCTGTGAGGGACGTATAATACATATCAAAATGAATAAATGTATTATTTTATATGAATTGCTTTCTTTATTAAACAAAAAAATTATTAAAATATTTCTATCGTTTACTCGATATATCGCAAATTTTATCTTATGTAATACTTTCGAATACTTACAAAGAATTTTTTTTTTCATTTAAATGTATGTGATTATGAAACTGTTACGATAATCCTTTATCTTTCTTCAGTATAATTCCAGTAGGAACAAAAACGATTGGTAATACATTTTTTTCATTCATAAATTATTTGTCATTAATATCTGCTGCATTCGTTTATTAAACGATTATAAACACATTTCAAACAAAAAAATAAAAAAATTTTTTTTAAACAAACAAGAAATGTATAGATGCGTTTCGACTTTCGAATATCCATGTGGTTTTTAGGACTCGTCTCTTTACTTATTGATCATATATGTATCGAAATCATACGGATCTTTCTTATATTAGCATAAACTATCTATAAAATTTCATTATCTCTTGGAAATATAATTTTTGAATCACCTTGATCACGAACGGAAGGATATGCATATTCAACTTATAATTACATTCTACTTTTCTTTTTGTTGTTCTAACCCATTTTTTCAAAAATATATAAATATACACACAAACAAAAAAATATATAAAAATAAATATATTTACATAAAAATGGAGCCTTTCGAACCCACATAGAGGTTCATCATCATGCACCATCATGCACCTAACCCATTTTTCTTATCCAAAGAGAAAAAGAGCTTTACGAACAAACAAACAAAAACATTCTTAAAGTAAGATGATAGTAAATCCACGAGAATCTTATGAGTTGGACATTAATAGGGTGACCAGATTTTTACATTGGCAAAGCGGGACACCATTGACCGGGGGGGGGGGGGGAGACCGGAAAAAAAAAAAAAAAAAAAAACCCCAGTTTGACAACCAAAAAAAAAAAAACGGAAATCTCCAGGTTCAATAACCAAAAAAAAAAAAAACAAACAAACAACGGAGTCTCCAGGTTCAACAATCAAAAAAAAAAAAAAAAGGAATCTCCAGTTCGACAATCAAACAAAAAAGGAATTCGATAACCAAAAAAAAAAAATCGGGACTTTTTTAAAATGCCACGGGACGCGGGACAAATTGTTAAAAATCGGGACTGTCCCACCAAAATCGGGACGTCTGGTCACCCTAACATTAAAGTTTTTTCAGATAAGTAGGCCTACATCGTTTCAGTCCGCTATCTTGCCCACTTTTGTAAATTCACCCAATAAATTGTAAGAAGTTATAAGACTAATTCACTTCTCTGACTTTCTTAAATTTTTTTCATTAATTAGATTTGCATGGTGATTTTTTTTTTTCTTTTTTCAATCAACTAACGACGATTTGTTCTGAGAATGAAAATCAAAATAACACTAAAATTATTATATATAGCAGTAAATAAATGATTAAAATAAAATTTTAGTTTTTTAAAAATTCTTTTATACGTTTTTGTACGGGACAATCTAATCAAGAAACGGAACATATAATTTTGGTGGTAAATACAGGATATTCTTGTTTAGGTGGGTGGCAACACTTAGTTATGATGATCCTGACCCTTCAAACCCCCACCCACCCCACCCCATCCAAAAAAAAATTTGATACTAAATCATTGTCTGCGATGGTGGTGGAGGGGGTTTCCAAACAAAATGATGACTCTCCAACCAAAAACAAACACAAAGGCCAAATTATTTGATTTCTTCCTCTTTCGGTTGCAAAAGGTTATGATGTTTCCTTATAGATTTGATTTTCCTTATAGATTTTTAGACTTGAATAGTAAATTATGGTGAACTCCAGGCTAACGGACTTCTTGCAAATCCACCGAAACCGAGAATTTCATTGATCTCTTTTGATTCTAAAACATCCCTTACACAAACATTAGCTTTACTTTTCACGGAAGTTAAGATTGAAGGAAAAAAATGAGTAAACTTTATTTATTTGTTTTGAAGATACTAATATTTATTTTACGTAGTTTTCTTAATTGTATTACAACTAATGCTTCTCTATATTCCTCATATGTTAGGTTCAATTATTCTATTAAGGTTATTAACTGAATTACGGTTATTTTATACAAGGATTAAACTAAGAACAGAGGTGTGTTGTCACTTTTAACGCCTCGTCTCTCAGCAGACCATTGTCAGCGGAACAAAACATCGTCAGAAATTCCCGTTGATTCACAGTGAAGCAGAGTAAAATCTCCCCGGGTTCTACACAAGGAACATGGCGACGCGTACACAAAGAAAAACAAAAATTTTGCCTTTTTCCAACTGCCATCACAACATAACTCAGATCTTAATCAATGGATCGAGGTGAACTAAGAGTTATTGTGAAACAATTGATAAATATTCGAATGGTCTTTAATATCTTCAATCTTTACAAAGTGATACCACAGAGGATCCACTTCTTCCCCTAACATCCGTCTTCAACTACAGCTTTTTCCCACTTCCATGTGGGAGCATAAGTGGGCTTGTGTAAAACTTCCGAAGAGAAGTTTTGGTACGGGTTATAACGGCCGGATGCCTTTCCGGACGCCAATCCCATAGGTGAGAACCCAAATACCACAGATGGCGAAAAGAAGAATCAGACAAAGACAGGAAAGAAAACATCCACACCGAAGCTGGGAGTCGAACCCAGATTCCAACGCAGCAGCCTCATGAGAGACTGCCGCCGAGTCCACAAGGCCACGCCGCGCCGGTACGGCAACATGCAGCTAATCCTTCTAATTCCATCCCATACAAAACTATCCTACTGAACATACTCTTAAATAAAAGCTTTACCGTATTCCATTTTTTGTTTCATTTGCATTTTGTCGCGTAGTTTAATTAATTTCTATGTGGCTTTTAATTTCTTTATTTTTCTTTATCTATAAATTTTCCTTATGTGTAATACCTGAATATCTTTCTAAATATTGTTATATATTTGCTCTACTAATTTACAACTCACCTCACTGATATTCCTTTTTTTATTTTCTATTTTTCTACCATTTCTAAATATGACTTTTGGTTTAAATCTGTTTGATAATCACCACTAAAATTTTTAAGTGATTTTATCATATTATTAATTCTTCTCGTATTTTCCATTCTGTTACTAGCACAATATCAACCACAGACATTAAGCTGAAATTTCTTTCAGTAATTTCAATTTCAATGTTTGAATCTCCCCAATATTCCTGTCTTAAGATTTCCTGTAGTTTATTCAAAATTACGAATAATAACGAGGTTAACCCTCATCCTTGTCTTTCTTGTTCGTAACTTCTAATGGAATTCTTGTTTTGTTTAACTATAATCATTAAAATTATATTTTGTGTAATTCTTACTATTTTCCTTTAATCCCAGTATCATGTAATACCTTAAATTAATCCAAAATCTTTTGTATATACTGTCCACAATATAAATTCAATAATAAAGTTGATAAACCTGTTTAATTCATAATTAAACAAATTACAAAATTTTACAATATTTACACGAACAGGTTTCAAAATGACTTATCAATTTTAAATCGATACCTGGTCGTGGAAATATTATAAAAATCTTGTACTTTGTTTAGTAATGAATTAAACAGGTGTACCGGCTTTATTATTGAATTTATAGAATAACTTAATAAGCGTATTTCTATTACTAGAATCAGAAGTCATTCTGAAATCAACAAATAAATCTTTACAGTATCACCCCCCCCCCAGTTTTCTTTCAACTAAATCATTTAAGTTAAAGATATCGTTCTTGGAATAGCCTTTCTTAAAACTGCTTGATTTTTTCCTGAAGCATTGTTTTCCAAAATCCAGTTCTCTATTCTCTTTTTAATAATCCACTCAGGATTTTAAAATAATATTTAAATTCCTCAGAAAGGAATAATTCTTTCTTCTTTCCACATATCTGGAATTTGTTCTAACTGCTGTATTTTTTAATCCAACTGAAGACGCTATGTGGTTAATCTTTCGGAATCTTATTTTTAATTCCAGCTGTTCCCGGAGCTTTATTATTTTTTAATTTTTTTAATACTTTACATATCTCATTTTCTTCCATCACTTTATTACAGTAAAACCTCGTTAAGTCGTCACTCAAGGGACTAAACATTTTGACGACTTAAGCGGAGTGACGACTTAGGCGGAATGGAATTTTTTGATACAAAAAATACACTGAAATACAATATTTTCATGAATTGCTGTAGGATTCGGTGAAAACAATATTTTCAGAAATCAATTCATGCAAATGAATAAGTGGAAAATAATAATAAAAAAAAAAACCTTTTTATAGTTACCACATTTTAAGAGTTTTAAAAGAAAGGCAATGTCCGTCTTTGAAACGTTCTAGCCAACCATTGCTGCCGCCGAAATCTTCAATGTTCAATTCCTTAGCAATTTCCATGGCTTTTTCTTTGAGAATCACGGCAGAAATCGGCCCATTTTGCGATCTGATATGTTTTAGCCATCGAACTAAAACCTCTTCGATTCGTCAAACTTCGATTTCCTCATTCTCTTTCTTTTGTCTTTGCAGTCAGCTTCTTCAATTACTTGTTTCAATGAAAGAATATCGTTTAATGTAGTCCTGGGAATATGATGTTCTTTGACAAAAGCTGTTTTCGAAACATTTGATTTTTCAAAAAGTGCAATTAAGTCTTTTTTTTTTCCTTTAAAAGATAACGAGGAAAGTTTTCGTTTCCCTGGCATGTTAAAAAAGTAATCGAACCACGAAATTGCAAGAGAAAAAATAGCCCTTATAGCAGGGCTTACTCGCTATGAAATGAAGTCACACTCAGGAGCGGTCAAGAAAAACGTCTACACTCGACAGAGTTTCAACGAGAAGTGTGCTTTGAATGATTAGCAGCGAGATTCGAAGAACCCAAATCCTCCGAAGGGGTAGGAAAGGAATGAAGTGACAGGCATGGTCGAAAATTTCCCGTAAAGACTTGGCTTTCTTAAAGTGAAGGGGCGGGGCTGAAAAGACAACACGATGGCATGGAGAAGAAAGATGCTTTTGGCCATTTTTGAGGGTGACGAGTTATCCGGAGTAGAATTAAATTTGGTGACGGGTAAAGGAGGGTTATTTTACATTATTGTGTATGAGACCTTGTCGGGACCAAAGGAAAGCAAAAACTTAAACGGAGTGACGACTTATCCGGGTGACGACTTAACGAGGTTTTACTGTATATCCTAATTTCGTTTTCACATTCTTCATCAATCTAATATATTATCTCCATTAAATGTTTTTATTCCAAATAATATATTTTTTATCATTTCTTTCTTCTTTTTAATCTCGCCCCCTACGACTTTACCTATAAACTCTTTGCTAATTATAAATGGCATATGATCTGGGTTGAGAATAACATCTCAAATTAATTTTTTAAAGAAAGTATTATTTGAGAAACATAATCTGATTACCAATAAAAGTCCAATTTCCCCTAAGTAATAAGTTATTTTTCCTAATTTAGTTAAAGTTAATTTTAACTCTTTGTTTTTAACTTTATCTTTCGAATTCCTATTATCCTATTCTCTTACAATTCATTATAATATGAATTGCATTGAGAGTTCTTTTCCCAATATTAAATCCTCCTATTTTTTTGTTTGTTCTTAATATTCAAATGTAGTTTCTTGTACATTACCAATTACCCTGCATATATTTTTATTATACACTGCTACTATCAAATACCGTTCTTCATCAAAGAATCGGTTCAATGACAGGCCATCTTCTACTCTTTAATTTTGGATAGATTAATGTTTAGCTTTCATCCTAATTCCAACTGGTCTTCCCTTCGATGTTTATTTCACTCCATATTTATTGAACCAATGATATTTCTTTTATTGTCCAGTCATTTGGATTCAATATCTTATGTACACCATTTTACATTATTTTTCTAATAAAATAATCAGTTCATAAGTTGTAATAATCTCAAATTTCAGATTTCTTTTTATATCCATTAATGTCCCAGACTGTAATTAGTGGAATGTATTTTTTAAGGCTTTACTAATTCTTTTATATGCCATAAGTTTTTAATGACTGCATCTATTTCAGTTATGTTTTTCTTTTAATTACACCGTAGACTTTTCAACTCTGCACATTTTTGTGCATCTTTCATTACAATTTATTTCCTTAATATGTACAAATAAACTTTTCATTCCTTAGGTGAAAATTTACTTATAAAGTTCATTGCACATTTTTTTATCTAGAATTTATTTCCTTCTCTTATTCTCCATTGGTTGAGAGTTTTCATATCCTTTTCTGTTATCTTATCTAAAGTCCAAGATTTGCTCACTTACATTTATCCTCTCAAATATTATATTTGCCTTCTGATTTTCTTCTTTCATAATTTCTACTAATCTTATTCTTTTTTTTTTCTTCCTTGTTTCCTCTTCAAAATCTTCTTCAATATAAATGTTTGTACTTTTTAGACTTTTCCTATTCTTTAATACCAATTATTTTTCCTTCCAATCATTATATTTTACTCTAATCGGCCTACTTCCTTCTTTTGAATCTTTCCTATCTTGTTCTCTTCTATTCCATAAATAATTAATTACATCTTCTCATTCTATCTTTCTTTTTTTTATTAATCTCATTTGTGTCTTTCAAAAAATAATAATTTAAATAAAAATTTATCATTTTCTAAAATATCTCTTACGAGAAAAAAATATATCATTTACATTAACTTTGAAAATTCCAAGGAGGGGGGGGGGGAACAAATGCCCCCCCCCCCCAATCCCTTGCCAGTAAGAGGGGGCGCCCATGCCTATCATTGGCAAACAGTACCTGATGATATCAGATAAGCTTGAAACAAACTATTCTAAAATAGAATTTAAAAAAGGAAGATAAACTATTCTTAACCCAAAATTAGTTGTTATAATTTGACGCATACAAACAAAAAACGATGATTACATTAACATACAAATGTCGCGTGCATAGCAGTAATGTTATTCATTTCCTAATTGCATTCCCTTCTTTAGCTCCTGATGCTTCTCGCACATATTTCACTGAACTTCTGTAGTGGATTACTACGGCTGACCTTTCCTGAAGATCGCGTGCGGTAAAATTCTACTCAATCCATTTACTTAGTTGCAAACACGGGGAAAATTTTAAAATCATTAAGCGTTCATTTTAGAAGCCATTTTTCGTTGTTAATTTCCTTGGAGTTAGTAATGCACTACATCTTTTATGTGTGATTTAACAAATAGATTTCAAAATGTAATTTTGTAAAAAGGTTCACTAGAAATAGGGTAATGGAAAAAAAAAGGATAATCTTCGTTTATGTGACAATCAGGATTAATAGGAACTCGGAAATTTCAAACAAATTTACAATTGATAAAAATTCGAAATTCCTCAACAAACTTTCTTAATTCAAGGAGATTTGAGTAATACTAACGGATCATGAGGATGTAGTGATAAATTTTGTAGTGATAGACAAACAATTGCTATAAAAGAAGATCACTATGATTAGACCTAAAACAGTCAGGAATTACAGTAAAGCAGTGTTTCGCAGACTTTCTTGAAATCTACTTTCAGGAATAATACCTGACATCTAGCTATCAGCCTTAAGAATAAATGTTGGCGCCAATTCCTACAACAATGAGATTTGAATGAACTTAAAACTTCCTAAGGATAGTTGGATTAAAAGAGAAAAATTTATTTAAACCTGAAGGGGTGCTAATTCAAAGAGATGTTTTAATTTTTTACAGCTAGGGATATAATTCAGAAACTTTTTTTGGGACCCTTCCATAAACACATAACAACTAGTATCTTACTATACAGTTTTGTCACCAATTTGTATGGATTATTAATAAAGTGAAGAAATACAAGGCTGCACCTGAGTATTGTTTACTCAGGTGCAACCTTGTATTTCTTCACTTTATTATATATATATCTCTGCACGTTAAACTTTAAAAATTGTATGGATTATTGTTAGATCATTAATGGCATTGATACATACTTTCGTTTAATTAGATCACCGTAATAATTTAATTGGTATTGTTCATTGTTGCGGTGACTTATACGAAAAAAGCAAACATCAGTATCATTGTTACATAATGGTTGAAAAAAGAAGAAAATCGTGGGTTATGGATTACTAATTCCATGTATAGTCAGCGACCTCTATTGCAAAGCATCGTAGCTAATTTCTACATTTCTGCAATGAAAAATAGAAGAGAACAAGATCTTCGATATTTATTTTTTTTTTATTCTTTGCATCTTTAACATATCTGTATACTGTTATTATTATTTTTGTATTATTCAATTTTTTTTTTTTATAAATATAATCCATATCCAAAAATGGCTTCGTACAAAGAAAAGAAAATGCCCGAACGAGATAAATGAAGTGCTGTCGCATCGTTTTTCGCTTGTTGACAATTCTCTTTACCCGTCAAATGGAAAAAATTTGTAGCACTAGCCGATCTTCCTAGTAATTCAGAAATACATATTCCATCATCCTGACTCTTAAAATAGTGCAAAACATTCCAAATTACACCTCTAGCTTGGCTGTGAAGGCCTTACAGTAACCTGTTTTTATGACGCCGCCACATTGCTTTCTGCAACAATGAGCAGGGCCCTCACATCAAATTCAGGGCGCAGGCACCAAATGTAGTAACGAGCCCCCGTCCCACATTATGGTCAAAATCACAGATTCTTAGCCAAAAATATTGCGAAAACACCACACGATTTCGTTTTTATTACAATTTCTTAAAAAAAAAGTTTTCAATTATAAAACGACATAAAGAAACAAGTGCTTCGGTTCAGTTATGATGGAAGCACAAATGTAATGTGACCTTTCAGGAAGTCGTGATCATGATATCCATTGTTGAACACGTGTAATAGAATCTTTCGATTGATGATCAAATATTATAATGCAGTACAGCTCAATGAAAACATTGCAATGCAGAGAATAGTAGTTTATATAAAATGTAGACTTAATTACAAAATTAGGTCTAGAAGTGATAATTTGTTTTCCATTAAGAGTTCAGCCCGGGTCCCTTTGACTGACGGGCACCGGCGCTGAGGGGCTCCCCCCTTGTGGGGGGCCCTGGTAATGAGTTCCAGGATCAACCAAATGATCCGGTTTTTTTTGGGTTTTTTTTTTACCTTTTAAGGTAATTCTTCTTTCTCTGTGCTTACTATAGTATCTTAACAATGTGAGCAGAATATACATGGTGTTATATATAAAAAAATATTATTATACAAACAAAAACAAAATACCAAATTAGTTTTTATGTCTCACTGTGTCGTGTTTTAACTTTTAATTTTTCGAGAATTTTTCTTTCCTCTTCTATTTCCGGCGGAAACGCTGTAGCAATACATTTTTAAACAAGGCCTGCAACCATTTTCACAGATAAATTCTCTGTACAGTTATACTCAAAATGATGTACGTTGGGGCTAGAAATACGATATCATTATTCATTGGTATTACTATAATTCTGCTAATATAAATAATGCACTTGACAGTTTTTATTTATTTAGTTATTTATTTATTTTTTGGTATGATTATGTAGACACTTTCTTTAAGTTGACTATCCATTGTATTACGAAGCTTCACGTAACATTTTACTTGAATTTTATTTGTATATTTTTATTATTTCTCTCCATTGGATTCTTTTAAATCTAAATCTTATGAGTTGAAATAGGAGTTCTTAGAAATAAATCTCACTTTTATTATGATAATGCGGATTTTATTTATTTATTTATTTTTATTTTGAAATTCAGGAAAACAGTGCACTGCCAAACCCCTTATTAGCTTTAATATCTATCGAATACAAAAGTAAAAAGTTCCTTGGCTGAAAGTAAAGGAAATCCTCAAATTATTTTATTCATCTTCATTCAATTAATTTTAACATCAAAATCCGCGCAAATTTGAAGTGAATTACATAATAGATTAATAATTATTGTAAGACATCAGAAAAAACTCACCGTTTTCCATAAATGAATTAATTGTTTTGCTTCTGTTTTCTATGAGATTTTTTCGTCATGGCAGATTACATTTCTTTTTGTAATATCCAAACAATTTCCAGTATTTTTCACTCTATTTATTTATGTTTTCAATGAGGAATTTTATAAGAAAATATATTGAACCAATTTTGAATCTTTCTTAAACTGCAGTTGCTTCCATTAAATGATTGTTTGTCTTATAACGGAATCAATATAACACTTTCCTGAAAGTCCACGTGCAGTTATTCAAATATGAATAATAATAAAAAATAATTAGTAAGTGCAATATATTGATGCTTAGGAAAATATTTGAATTTACGTTAATAATTTGTTATAAGGAATTGAATAACAAACAACATCGCATTGTTTTTACATTCATTCGCGTACGATATTGAACTGTTCAGTTTTTTAACAGGAGATGTCGTTCAGATACCTGTGCTAATTAATCCATTAGTAATTGCCGTGCACCTCATTAACAACCTTTTGTTAAATCAGCTCTGAAACTAAGCTTAACTATGTAAATAAACAGCCGTGCAATTCAGCTTTACAAACAATTGACAACTTACTGTACTTTCCCTAAAGGTTTGTAATATTAAATCAAAATTAAAAATTTCAAACCAATAAAGATTACATTTGAAGTTCTCAATTAATTTTCTTTTCTTCCTTTTTTAATCTCCTATTTTTTTTTTTTTTCAATTCTCATTTTGATGCATCAGTTTATAAAAAACATCGTGTTTCAATTATGCTCTCCAATTGCAAAATTAATTACTTCAGTGATTGTTTACTCGCTGTATTTTTCTTTGATATTCACCCGGATGACGATCAACTCATCGGTGCACAGCTAATAACCCAAGGCTGCGAAGAGCCACAGCTAAACTATGTTGAAGAGTCTGTAATTCCTCTGAATTCACGGTTAAGCAGTCAGATATATTTATAAGCCAACCGTGCCGAGACGTACACACTTCCATCCAGAACTAATTGTGTTCGGAAATCATTCGCAAACATTCCTTCGGATGTGGGAAGAATTTTAATCGTTTAAGTCCTTCATTGCTTCAATTACAAAATATAAAATTTGTTGATATTTCTATTTGATTTCCAAGAATCAAAGGATTAGAATCAACAAAGGATGAATTAGGGCTTATAAATATAAAAAAACACTCCCCCCCAAGAAAAAAAAAAGTCAATCGTTTAAAAAAAAATAGTAAGATTTTCTTATGTTATTAATTTAAAGAAAAACTGAAATTAAATATTTATTTATTTATTTATTTATTTATTTATTTATTTATTTATTTAT
>JAFIDM010008407.1:10220-30718 GCA_023159025.1 Thereuonema tuberculata | reverse complement strand
CATGGGTTTCACTTCGTACCTTCCTTTTGAAAACAATTGTTAATTTCCTGACAGTTGCTGTATTATAAATAAACAATAACACCAACAATTAATGGCAGATCGTATAATTTTCCAATATATTAATACTTATTAGCAAAATGAAGATTCTAGAAAGTTTTTTTTTTTTTTTTTTTGCCTGTGAATATTGATCCTTCCATTTCATTCTGAATCTAATCAAAAAAACCTGGAAGTTTCTGGGAATTTCTCTGAGATAATTACATTTCCAAAACCTGACTTCGAGAGGAAATTGGGGGAAAAAAATGTATGACATCGGCAATGAAGTTTTCTTGTAGTTTCAGCTGTGTTTGTAACTTTTTTTTTCTTTTTTTCTTTTACAAGGAAGCCATTCGGCACATTTGGGTTTCGTTTCCCTTGGACGTGGTTTTAATTAGGTTTTTTTTTTGCAAAAAGAAAATATTTGTCAGAAACTCCAAGAGAGGCCAATCGAGATTATTGCCTGTAATGGATTTGTGGCTGAATCTCTCCGGGAAATTAACTCTGCTGTAAAACCCTTGCTTGCTTCAAAATCTCAGATACTGCCTTCCTTCGTTATTTAAGAGATTCATTAATACGTAGTCTGTTGACGTTTTATGACTCATTTACTGGTGGAGGAAAAGTCTGTATTCTTTATTAAAACAAGATTTAATATAGCGAGGAAGTTCTCAGAAATTTCATTAAACTGTTTGTCTAAAATACAATGAAAATTGCTTAAAGTGGAAGTGAGAGGTTTTCAGTTCTGTTTCCACAGAAGCATTGTTCTATCACATTTTGCGGAATAAATAAAATAACATTCCAACTTACATATTCCTCGGGTATTTGTTGTCACTAAAACGACTGCACCGATTTTCTTAATATATAGTACAAATTCTGATCTGTGGACTAAGTTACAATATAGTACAATTATTTTGTATCGAGAAAGCTTTGTGTGGTTTTTTTTTTTTCCTTGTCTCACTGGCGGGAATGAGAGACACATCTTCCATGTCCTCTGAACTATTGATCAACTGGGTACATCTAGCTGATGAGTCCTAAAAAAAGGACCAAGGAAATAATACAGATTTTGACTGACAACAACTCATTGTTTACTTGTGAAAATTTCAATTTCTGTTCCTTTTCCATTTCATTTTAAGTAAGAATTTCGATTATCTTTGATGCATTTTTAGTTGATCATTCTCTCACTAGATGCCTGTGTATAAGTTTCGATTTTCAGATAATATTGATTGTGTTTATTTGCTGACTTTGAATATTTATTTATTACATTTTTAATTTAAATAAAACATCTCTTTCTGCTTTTGCTGTATATTCATACCCATAATTTCTTGTCCTTTTTTCTTTCACTTTTTTAATATCAACATTAATAAATTGGAATACTACCTACAGTTCGTTTTCTACATGAAATATCCGGTTTGTTTTGGATGCGATACAAACACTTCCTCCAAATGCCTTATTTTGCTTTTTATAATCAAGTGTTCATCTTTCCTATTTCAAATCTAATATTGTTGGAACTTGACAATAGTTACGTACACATCATGTTTTTTGTCCCTAGAGTAGAGAGCGGCTTTTGTATACTGATGTCGACAGAAGATGGAATGAAAGTCCCCCTGGATTCCCGCGTTCTCTCAGCCGAGTGCTCTTAGGAAGCCAAGAGCAGCTCCGCCCCCAAACCTGATAGATGGCATCTTCACAACGGAGATCAAATTAATCTTCCTTTGTTCAACTCCAAAACAAAGTCCGAGGCTTAATAATTTATAATTTTTGATTGCTGGTTTTTTTGTAATATTTACTGAAGTGATTTATCAAAGATAAACTTTATTTTAAGGTAGATATCTTCAAAAATACAAAGAAAAAGGAATCAGCTTGTTACAAATTTTACAAGAAATTATTATCGTCGCGGCGAAAGTTGGACCCGCAAACACATTATCATTGACTTATTTCTCCAGTATCAATGCCGTAAGCTCCGCAGAAAATATCAATCTCAATTATCAAAAATAGGAAAATCAAAAATCTCACATACATCTTCTTGAAATCGATGAGCAACGTTAAGAATAATTTCCCTACTTGATTTTTGAGACCTTTTCCTCGTCGAAATGTTGAATGTGAATCAACGACCGCCATTTTCTCTTATATTTGAATGTGACCGACAGGCCAGGAAAGGAAAATCTATCATTTGCGTTGCATTCTGGGAGGTTCATCTTTGGCAGTACTGATAATAGTTATTAATAGAAATTTTGTAACAAACTTCTTATACAAAATTTAAATAATCCCCGGCGACAAAGAATCAAGTCATATCATCTGTTCTTGACTGGGTAAAATCCTTTAACTTTGTAATCCGCTTTGAATTTGTTGAACGGAAACAGTTTTTTTTATTTTGGAGCCTAAGCAGCTATCAAATGCTTCTTAGAAAAAAAAAAGGAAATACTGTTAATGTTTTTATTTTATTTTATTTTTTTTTTATTTATTTACAAGCTTTAATCTACAAAAATGTAAAGTTAATCTACCAAAAGTATGTAAGTTCACCATTTTCATAAACAATAATGTTTGTGGTCCAAAATGTATGATGTTAGCAGTTCTGTGGTTATCATTTTGTTTTGTCTGGTTGCGGTCCGCGGTAGAAGTGGAACATATCATCGTGGCCCTTGAAATGAAATTAGCTTGAGAACACTTCCTTGGAAGGATCCTACGTAACTAAGTTTAATTAAACACAAAACAGAAATAACTTAAAGGCAGAAGTTGATTAATACGCTGCACACGCGAGAAACTCTAAAACAACATCGTTGAAATTTTTGAGTAAATTGAGGCAGTCAGTTGCATATGTTTATTGATTTTGTCACGTGTTGGGTCTGCAGATAAGGTCAACAAATCGATAGCGTCTTTCAAGTATCACAGACAACTCAATAACTACGTTTCCTGGGACGCTCAAAGTTAGAAATATTTTAGCCATATGGGACTTCGTTTCGATATAAATTCAGACAACAGCTAAGAAGCCTAACACTAAAGGAACACCATTTCTTTTCATGAAAACTGTACGCATTTGTTTAAAAATTGGCACACCAACTATCATCATTGCACTAAACAAACGAAAACAAGCAAAAAAAAATAATAAATTTTTCTTTTATTCTCGATTATAAGATTCGGTCACACGAATAATAGGACATTATTGTAATAAATGTGTTTTATTTATCCCATCTTTTAAAACCGCTGTGCCGTTCAGATTATCCACTATCTCAGAACACAGAATGCCCTAAGATACTCGGAAGTTTCCACGCCAACTGTGATTCTCTTGGTTTGATCAAACCGTTAACTGACATTTCAAAAGCCATTTATATTGGAGGGAACGGTAATCTCCCATATATTCTTCTTCTCCTCCTTCTCTTTCAATCGTTTTCCTTTAACTCTTTTCTTTGGATCTATTGGACTGCCACATCATCATCATCATTGATTTTTTTCTTCTTCTTCTTCTTCCTTTCTCCGTCTAACGTTTGATCGAATACTTCTCTTTCTCTGACCACTTTTCTCCTTCCATCCGATATCTGCTGAAGTAGAAAGAAAATCCCAGGTGGGTGGGGGATTTTTCGATCCATCTTTAATTTGAACTCCTAAAACAAACAAACCCTCATCGTCCATTTTTCGTCCAGTCTATAGGATTTTCATTAAAGCAACGAAGAAAAAACAAGCGTTCTGTCCATGTTTGTTCCCTGGTTTCCAATATCGCGATTCATCATCATGTTTTACCTGCATGGGTTTATTTGGAACGATAAAATATCTATCTATTGATTATCTGGTTGTTTCTTTTAAAAGAAAGTTGAAGTAAAGTTATTTATTTTCAGAAAACTTTCATTGGTACAGCAGTTCAATAGGAAAGATTCCTATCATCAAAATAGAACAGGAAAGGACACCTTCTGCATTTTGACGAGACGGGAATTGTATTGTTGTGAATAAACATTAAACTCGCCTCCAGAAATAACTATGGTAGCTCCAGATGTAAAGGCTTCTGCAATCAGTTACATTAAACTTATTAAACTTATCTGGAAATTTTCAGCTTTCTATTTATAATTATTCTACGTGCGTAAATTCATTAAGAATAGTCAAAATTTAGGCCAAATGCACAAATACTTTAAAAAAATTACAAAAAGAAAAGAAACACGACGTTTCGACTTGCCTGCAAGTCATCGACCAAGTGATCGATCCAGTGGAACAGCGGGTTTATATAACTCTCAACACCCAATCATAGCTGTGTGTAAATGAGATGAAACTGACTGAAATTGCCATCTCGTGTTCGTTTTTACAACTGCAACTATAATGCCTCCACCTGGTGTGAGCATTTGAGAATAATATCGAAATAAACAACTCACGAGAGTATATCATTGGTTATGAGCATCATACACTGAAAGCGGAAATGTAAAGAGTCATTGTATATATTGAAAAATTCATAATGTTACAATGATTATAAATCAGAGCAAAATATTTATTTATATGGTTTTACCATATAAAATATCCATATGGAAAAGGATAAGAGCGCTGTTTAACATTTTGATATACATACTCTTATGAATTGTTTATTTCGATATTATTTTCAAATGCGCACACCATGAGGAGGCATTGCAGTTGTAGTTGTAGAAACGAACACGAGATGGCAATACTATCAGTTTCACCTCATTTACATACAGCAATGATTGGTGGTTGAGAGTTATACAAAACCACTGTTCCACTGGATTGATCACTTGGTCCATGACTTGCAGGCAAATCGAAACGTTGTGTTTCTTTTCTTTTTGTAATTTTTAAAAAAACTTTTTAAACTATTTGTGCATTTGGCCTAAATTTTAACTCTTTATCGGCTTTCTGGGATGTAATATTTGTGAGTTATCTATATTGTAGGCAAATGGATAACTTTTTTTTCCAAAATTCGTGTTCTGCATTTTTTTTGCCTTTGGCCATGAGAAGGAGCGAGAACTGTGAGTTATTGAGCTGGGAATCTTTGTCAAAGATACACCAAATGAGGCTGATCACATGACTTTCGTAGAAACAGAAGAAGAAAGAAACTTCCGTGCCGGCTGTGGGATTCGAACCCAGATGCAGACATATCAGGCAAACGGCAAATGGATGACTGATGGACGAACAACATACATACGCCTATTTTAGTTTACATTCTTAAGCTTTTTTTTTTATTTTAAGTTTTTTGTTTTCGATTCATGTTAACTGAATCGAGACTGTATCTATTTTAACATGTGTTAACCGTGGAGCAGATATATAAATAAATAAATAAATAAATAAATAAAAATGGCAATTATATAGCTATCAGACTTTTAAAAGCTGTAGTGGTATTGTAGGCCTAACTTCTCCGTTTCCCATCCGATAGAAGGTTGTCCTTGTCCTCCAAACCACTTGCTATTATAATTCCATCATTTATCTCAATAACACTTGACTGATATTGCAATGTTCACGTGAAAGCTCTAATAGAGTCATCTTCACTGATTTTCCATTGTGAATAAAGATAGCGCTCGGTCTCCTTGGACTTGGAGGTCAAAACGCCGCAATGAAAGGAAAAAAGGGATCTATCTAGTTTAGATTAAGAATTTATTTAGAAATTCACTTAGAATTTAATTACTTCTCTATTTAATTACTTTTAGATTAATTTTTAATTTAGATTAACTTGTTTTTGATTAACTTAGCTTAGATGACAAGTTCCCTAACTTTTTGACTGTCGCGCACCTGTACATTTTTTTGCTAACCTCCAACCAAAAAAAAAAAAATCTGATTGTTACAGAATCTATTAAAAACCAAGAACCCGTTATGAAATCTGTGAGACATCAAATTGTAGATTGTTTGCTTTAATTACAGAACATATACTGTCTTCAAAAGACCTGGAAGTATTACAGATTCACAAACTGGGAGAAAGTAATAAATATATATATACATAAAAAAGCTTAAATGTGAAAGCCCTCACTGATTCATTTCTAACTATCCTATTTCCCACAAACCCAAGAACCTGAATTTGGCAGAAAGCTTTCTTAGGTTATATTTGGAAAAAGTAAGGATTTCGATTAATCAACCCTAACCGGTCGAAAAGGGGTGAAATCCCAGAAATAGCGCCACATATGCACCTGGTGGCGACAATTGGAACTAAAAAATTATTGTTGTGCAACAATTGAAATTAAAAAATTGTTGTGCACAATAGCTCCACATAGCCACATGGTGATGATAATGGGAACTAAGCTATTGTTGTATACAATTGTTGTACATAATAGCGCCACATAGCAAACTGATGGCAAAAACTAGGACTAAAATATTTTTGTGCGTAATTCTCTAATTCATCCTCTCCTTTGTGTAATCAAAACGAATTTTAGATATTTGGATCCTAATAGGTGTAAACGGGAGTAGGGAATCTTTCTTGAAGGGTTTATGTACCTCCAATAACCGCTTGAGATGGAAACACTAAAGTTGTCATGAGTATTTTGTGTCAAAATTGAAAAGATGTTTTGTGTCAAAATTGAAAAGATGTTTTGTGTCAAAATTGAAAAGACCCCCAACTCAGTCTCGTTGATCAAAGAACGCCAGAAGCCTAACCTCCTCCGAACCCAACGATCCTAAGTTGTGGAATACTTTAAAAGATTATTCAATTTTAGTAATTTGGAATGCAAATTCTCATTTCAATTACTAAATACAAAGATAAATCAAGTACATTTTCATCTTTTTCTAGATTTTTATTTTTCTTCAGTAAAACTTTTCCAGTTTTTATTGGCGCCATTTTGCAGCAATTTCAACAAAATGTGGTTGTCTTCCCTCATTTCATTTTTCATGACAAGAGAGAATAGTTGAAAGATAAAAATCAGACTTTCACTTAATACCCAAAAGTACCGAAATTTCCGGAAATACATGTCAAGGATTCCTTCCTAATTATCTGACATTAGATTAAATTTACACCTTTTTCCGATATCTTTATTGAAGACAAAATCCTTTAATGGGTTTTGGACTCCCAGCTGATCATCGAAGATCACAAAACCATCATTTCAAATGCCGGTCTCGGTAAGTTTTCAGTTCTGGCTGCCAACGTAGAAGATAAGTTATATCATCTATTTGTCTCAAACTTATTTCTAATTCTAAGTGGAATCCTTATCTCCATTTTGAAACAGTTTCGTGAAAATAATTTTGTCTTTGCTGGTGAAGTTAAGATCTGTTATGTAAACTTTACCCTATATTTACGTTGTCTTAGGAAATAAAGTGGCACTTCCCAGAACTAAATACTCATCATTAATTTACTGTAAAAGTCACATAAATAATTCAAACATCATATTCACCATCCAGTTGAGAGGAATTAACGGATGCATTGTAAACCAAAATAAAAATAAATCAGTAATAAAAAATGCTTTGTATTTGTCATTGTTGTTTTAGCTGTAGACTGATTACAGACGAGGTGGTTGCAGAAAGAGCTTCAAGAACAGCACCACTGTTCCCAGTCCTGTTGGTGAACCAGAATTATACTTTATGGGGTCTAAAGACAACATTTTAAACTTTTCTTGAAATATTTTCCATTTTTTTTTCCCATTGCGTCCTATTGAAGTTTTTATCAGTCCTATCCCCTCAACGTAAACATAACCATCTGGTTGTAATTTATTTTGAAACTTTTCTCCTTCGTTTTTTAAACCAACTGCTGGAAGGTTTCAGGCATCGACAGAGGAGATGTTTATTTGTGAAGATCCCAACCCTGTGTTGCTCCTCAGCCAACGGCTTTGAAATTCTGCCAATTGAAGAAAGGTTGTTTTTTTTAACTCATTTTTCCAATTGGAATATAAGGCTTCTAAAAACAGTCAAACTATGTGCCTATGTCCTTGTTTGCATCTAATAACATTTGAACCGTTGAAGAGATCGTCCTGAAAGTTAGTTCGCACATTTGATGGCTAGGGATGATGTAACTCTTACATTTTGAATCTTTGCCAAATGGGTTCTTGTTCGAGAAATTAGTTCGAGAAGAATAAAAGTATTGGAGTCTAAACAATGGATTTCTGTTTCCATTAACATCCTATTTTCTTTAACAATGGAGATTAAATCCATAATCCACTGTTCCTGGTTTGATACGATTACAGTTAATCCATTACTTTAATTTAAATAAACAATGTGGATTTGTTTATTTATTTTCTTTCTTTTAATGTCAGCTGAAGAACGACTACTGAAATGTCAGTCTGAAAACCGGTTCCTTGTAAGAATATTTACACATGTAAAATCTTTTTTAATTGAGTGTTGTGGGTTATTTTATTTATTTTATTTACTTTTTTTTTATTACAAAATGCAGAAAGTGTGTTGTTGTATTTTAGTAGGCAGCCTATTAGAATTTGATAATAAATGTTGGTTTTGGTGGTTTTCACAATATTTTAAAAGAAAGAAAAATTATGAAATAACAATATAAGGAAAGAGGCTTTAACTTCTTGTTATTATTTCGACTGGAAACAGCTAATGTCAGTCTTTATAGAAAAGTTTAAGAAGTTGAATTTTCCTTCCAACCACAATGCAATGGAAGACAAGCATCTAAGAGGAAGGTCGAGATCGGAGTCGAATGTATTTTCTTTAGTCCCGGATGTTAGTTTTTGTAACTTAAAACCCGACTACGACAGGTTTTTGTAGGTTTGGTTTAACGTTTATGAGCATCGGAGAATGGAAGAGGAGTTTTACGTCGAGATAGGCAGGTCCGTCTATCCGTTCGTTATCAATGTAAAAACTACACATCCCTAGAAAGCTTAAATTTTAGAAGTACATATAGATTACTATAAGGCAGAAACCTATTAATTTTGGTACATTTTGACCCAAACGTTAAGCAGCGAGAAACAAAAAAAAAAAAACCCCGTCCATCTCTGATCACTAGAAACAAGGAAGAGACTGTTTGTTTTCCCAATAGTTACATATTTGTCGCCACTTGCTTATAAGAAAGATCCATTTTAATTTTAGTAAAAAAAAAAAAAAATCAACCCAGTAAGTAAGGGATTACAGTTTCAAAAACTGGCCACGTAAGAGATGATGATACGTAGTTTTTTTTGTGCTCATTGGGTATTGGAAACTTGGTTCGCCAACTATATCTCGTTTTTATAAATACACTACTACAACTCCATCCCTTCTTGTAAGATCCTATTCGTTTCACCGTTGCGTCATTGTTTTAATTGGATTTATTAAAATTCATTGAAATATTATTATGATAAAATTCTGTTTATTTAGTAGCAGCATTATTTTTTTTTTCTTGTTGTTAGAAAGAAATTTTCTGTAAATTTAAAGTTAGAAAATAAGGTGAACTATAAACGAATCGCTGAAGCCTTCATAAAAAACTGCATTTAAAAAGAAAAAAGAAAATCCTTAGGTAGTCCTGTTAACAACTAAATAAATAAATCTTAATTGTTAGTAGATGCAGTTTATTATGTTTTTTATGTATTACGATAAAAATATTATTTCCAATACATTTTCTTTTCGCGTAAACTGCCAGTGCCTATATATGGCAAAAGGCCAGTGCAAGGCATCAGTTTGAAAATACCAGTTCCTCTAGAGCCTGAAAAGGATTTTCAATTTAGAGAATTTATGTGAAAGATAACATCACAAACATTTAATAGTTTTTTAGTAGACCGGAGTTCGTCCCAAATTCAACATTATTGTTTTGAAAATTCTCCGTCTGGACTCTCAAGAAACTCGCACGTGAAAATGATAAGATTCTTCTTAGAAAAGCAGAAAGAGTTAATTTTACAAAAGAAAAAGAAGAAGAAGGAGAATTTTTATTAATGTCTGACTTGGTTAGATAATCCATTTAAATATGCGCGTGCTTTGGTTTGATTAAAATTGACTGTAGATGACTGAATCTAGCATTGGCGAATTTAATTATTTTTTTCTTTCTTTGTTTTTAAAAAAAACAAATTGAAAATTAGCGATGACAACTACGGATATTATAATTTGCAAACAGGTGCGAGAACCTTTTGTTTACTCAGGTGCAGCCTTGTATTTCTTCACTTTATTATATAAATCCCTGCATGTTAAACTTTAAAAACGAACACTTCTCCTTTGCATTATTTATCAAGAACTATCAAAAAAAATCTATTTTATTAAAAAAAAAAGAAAGAAAAAGTGTTTCTCAGTAACTGCAGTTCGCACTCGCATTGTCATGCAACAGAATTATTGTTGCATGATCAATTCTGTACGCAACAATATAATATCGCATTCTCAGACATGTCAACTCAACGATGCAAATTTCCGACTGTTACAAATCGATTTCAGTCAGGTATTCTTTAGAATTTAAAACTTCAATTTATTTTTAGTTTTAAGTTTTTAGTTTTAATGTAATTGATTTCTTTTTAATTAAAAAATGTTGTGTTTATTTCAAACAGTTACAAAAGACGAAGGCATACTGTGCGGTTTTGAAAGGCAGAGAGTTACCACTGCCGGACGATTTTACTCCGCAGAGGGTGATGGATACTTTCCTAAGAAATTCTTTTGGACATTTTCGCTTTTTAGAAAAAAATAACGAGGAGCATTTTTGCAAAAGTATTTATTCTTTCCATAATTCTTTCCCGAAAAGCGCAAATAGAACCCAGCTACTAGTAAACTAACACTATAAAAGTAAACATCCCCTCTTTGTTTCTCCTCACCCCTATTTTGAAGAAATCGAAGGAGACCTGACTCATGAAGGCTCTCGTAAACAAAACCGAACAGTAGATGTATTCACTTACTTAATCAGTGGTTCTCCAACTGTATTCATTGAGTGTTTTTGTAGTTGCCCTTTGATACGTCCAAAGCAACCACAGTCTCCCACTGGAGTATTCATCACTCCAATTCCATTTGGCTTTTTTCTTAATCTTTTGTTTTTGCTTTTAACCTTTCGACTTGACGTGGTGTTTTACATTCTGCGTGTGTTTTTTTGTGATGGTGCGGTTCTAATCAGTTAAAAGCCTTCTCTTGCCCTCGACCAATCCATTATTATTAGCTTTTCTCTTCGCAAGGGTTATGAGCTTCTCCTGAACGCTTGCTCTGTTCTCATTTTATTAAGCTTTTGCTTATTTATATTTTGTACGACCTCTTTTGCTTTCGTCGATATTCGCAAATGACGCAAACAAATAATAACCTGCGAACCAGTGAGTGAAGCTTCTTCAATCTCGACGTGCAAGTTTGTGGATAAGTGAATGTATTTTTTAATATTGCCAAGTTCCTCCGTGGAAGACATGGAAAGAAAACAGTTAATTCTTATTGACGGCAAATAATGAATCATAAGATGAAATATTTCATCTTAATCCAATTTTAAATTTACTCTTACTTTGACTCGAATAAAAGTAATTGGATTAAGCCATGTAAAAAAGTACTTGTGGATTTCATTAATTATGAAGATTGTTTATATTTGGAGGATTTTATAATTGACTTGAGTCTTCTCCTGTAAATTGTTTCGTGACCTGAAGAAACAAAAATAAAAACGCAAGTGGAAAGTAGGCTATAACTTCTTTCAAAAAAAAATTGTTTAAATTAGATGCCGAGACTTGAAAGCTTTTTTTTTTTTATTCATTTGATATAGATTCGTTTTTGTTACATGATCTTTACAAAACAGAAAAGCTATTTTTCTTGTTCTTCATAAGCCATTGTGGAAGAGCGTAAATCAGGAACTACGTGATGGTGGTTTATGCGTAATTACGCAACTGAATATTTCGCTTATATTTTAGTTATAGTGAAGTGTGCTTTGAAAGCAGTCACTTCAAAAGAGTGCCCTATTAGTTAGAGGTAAGGTAAAAGTGAATTTCAAATTAAGTCCACAAGCACTCGAAACGGAAGCGTCACATCCGAGGAAGTTATGGCAAGCCATTTTTCTGAATTTCAGTTTTATTACTTCCCATGTTTATAACTACGACTCTTAACACCTATATTTCTGTCATCAGCTAAATAATTAATGTTAGAGATTTTCTTAATGGTAATTTTCATGGCTGTGTTGTACCGAGCTTCTGGTACTGTCGCCGGCATTTCCAATGTCACATTGCGAAGTAGTGCTTTCCTGCATTGCTTTCCTTAAACCAGACTAACAAGGGAATGGTTAGGTTTGTCAGATCGAAACATCCCTTGAAATTTTTATCATTTATTCAGGATCTTAAGGAGTTGAGAATACCAAATTTTAGCTTCTTTTTTTGCACTTAAAGGGGGGAAAAAAATTGTAAGAACTGAGAGCTTGTTGCACTGCGGGGAAGCATCGGGCAGCTAAGGTGACATTAGAAATGCCGGCGACAGTACAAGTAAACTCTGAACTTCTAACAAGGATCACTTTGGATACCGAAGTTTCCAATGTCTCATTAGCTTCGGAAATTAGTCGTTATCTCAAAACTAAATTTAAGCTTCTTCCACTACCCTTCAATCAGCAACAGAAGCGTCAAACAATGAAGGAGATTAAATAGGATCTGTAGAGTTCTACCCACAAGCGCATTGCAGCAGACGAAAAAAAAACGAATGAATATTTGTGTTTTTCGAACTTTGTATTTTATATAAGATATTTCGTTAACAAAATAAAAATAAAAAATTAATTTTTACAAAATATGTAACTTCTACATTTATTTGTATAACGTATTTGTGTGTGTGTGTGTTTTTTTTTTTTTTTTTTGAGTGAACATTTTCCTGCCTCAGTCTTTATCAGATGTTGACTTTCTTTTTAAAAACTACTCCTTTTGATAAAGGAAGCAATGGTTTATTTCCTAATGAATAAACTGTCAAAATTTATCTGTCATCTATTCTTAAAATTGAATTTTAAAGTGTTATTGTCTAAGAATCCGAAAAAATCGAAAACCCGATTGACCCAGTCCCGAACTGTCCGAATTTTCAGACTTTTACTATTTTTAAACAAAAATGTTTTAACAAAAAATGTAGGTCCATGTTTGTTTTTCTGAGAATTATAAAAAAAGTAAAAAAATTGTTAAGAAATGAAAGGATTTATCTTTGAAATTACTGTTTAGAAAATTTAGTTTGGAATTTTTTCCCTCCCATTCCTTCGCATCAAATTTGACTTGCGAAAGATAAATAAAATTAGCCTAATTGTTTCAAAACTTCCGAGATAGGTTAATTTGATTTAGGCTTAATTAAATGAAACGAAGCTCCCTTTACTCTCCGATGCGTGCTTTGGTAACGGTGCATTTTTCGACTTTGTGCCTTAAGTCACACCACAATCGAGAACATTCTAAAAAGAACTGGAACAAAAGTAGGCGGAGCTAAGTCGCTTACGTCATAGATGCGTTCAAAAAATAATGCGAAGAGAAATTTGTATCCACAGGGTATCCACCAAATACAGCATATTTCTATTTGTGTGCAAAGATAAAGAAAATATATATATATCGTCATTTTCGAATGTCGGAAGGAATAGAGTGTTTAAAATCAGTGGTTCTCAAACTTTTGTTTGTCTTGGAACTCAAAATAAATAGTGTCAATTTTTTACTGGATAGGAAGCCGTACTTGAAAATTTTCGAATACAAAAATCAGACAGTCTTTCCTCTGTAAATAAGACTGGTTAGATCCTTTCGCCAGTTCAGAAATTTGTAGGGAAGTTACACACAGACACAAGCTATTTTCTTGAGCCTTATCTTTCCTAAGAATATAGACCAATTGAAGAAAAGAAGTGGGAAAAGTAAAAAAGAACCACGTTTCGTTCACAAGTCGCCATTTTCCTTTCGAATGGAGAATATGGAGTCGCTTGTCTCTCATTACCATCATTCGACAGTTTTCCCACAAGTTATTTAAAGCGCCTACAATCGTTTAAAAGCTACATTTTCATTTATTTCTCGTATTTCCTCCCGTTCGTCGCTGACACACCAACAATTCGGAAGCCATTTCTCAATTTGTGTTGGATGTCAAGGACTAGAAAATTTATAGCTTTAGTTTCGATTAATGGCAAATTCTCTTCTCTTTTGTGGTTGTTTTGGTTATCGATTGACAAGGCCAGCGAAACGCCATCTAGGATTTCATTATTTAGAATGGCTTTAGAGTGATGGCCACTGACCATGTGCGGGATTCAATGTGGCTGGTATTTTGTTGATCCCAATTGTTGACAAACGCAATTACTGCGAATGAATAGCAAGGACGCACTCCCAAAACGCAACTGTTGATATAAAAGAATCAATTAATGATAATAGTCACCCAAATCATCCTCTCCCCAAAAATAAATAAATAAATAAATAATTAGCGTTCTTTAATCTTGGAGGATTTCTATTCCATTGTTTACCATTCCACTGTTAATTAATCGGAATACCTAACGAATGTAGTGGGAGGCGAAGAGGCTCGTCTGGATCCATCGAAAACCGTTCCAGATCCCCCTGGGTGGACGCTCCGTTTCTTTCTCTCAGTAGCTCGTAAAAACACGACGACGCTTGGGTTGAAGACGCTTCAGACTCATTTGTTGTCTTTTCCTCGAGGTGGCGCCACTGACTTTGTTTTCCTTCTGTTCTGTATTTGCTGAAAAAGACAAAAAAACACTTTTGGACAAATCAATTCTTGTTGAAACGTTGCTTACATCTGATTTCCTTATTTTTAGTAATTTCTTTTTTTTTTAATTTAGTAGCAGTTATATAATAACACAATCCTACACTATTTTAACTCAACGTCATTATAAAGTGAAAGAAGTGTTTATCGTTTCATAATCATTCGTTGCCTATATTAGGAAAAAAAATAATCCAGTTGTTTGTTTCCAAGCATAATCCTGACCACATGTTTCATCCCGTGACAAATACCGCTGTTAATATGAGTTTTCTATAACAATGATGACGTATCATCTATGTTGACGTCACAGCGGTCTCATCTTTTAGGCTTCTGAAAGACGCCTTGTATCCCCGGTTTGTCTGTATGTGGACACATATCCCACTATGCTTCGCAACGGCTTCTGTTAGCTCAGTTGTAGGTGGCCTGAATGTTGAATGCCTGTTAGCTCAGAGCGTCTAATAACGCGAAGGTCGTGGGTTCGATCCCCTCATCAACTTAAGTTTTTTTTTCTTAAATCATTATTAGGAATTCAGTGTATTAATAAGGTTTGAGTTAAGAATGACGATTATTCCTTATAAATAGGGATGGGTAAGATAGCATAGGGTCGCAAACAGACTCGCGCGAGCATTTTCTAGACCACCCCGGCGCAGTCTACTCTAAAAGTAAAGATGACTTAGAAGCCGTTGCGAAGCACTGTGATTGGTTTACTTACCACTATCCCTATCTTGTTTTAAATACCTTTCCACTCGGAAAAATAGGCACTACCTTCATCTGTCATTTTTTTTTTACGATTTTTGTATTTGTGTAATTGTAACACATAGGATTGAATTATTTTTAAAAACAATTTTACTACAGAAATATGTCAGAAAAATGCTAAATGAAGGAGGGATTTAAATCACTCTTACTTAACTAAATTGCATTAGCTTATTCGTAAAATATGACTTTTTTTTTTTTTTTCACCTCGATGCTGTTGATACAAATCTTAACATAAACCCCAGATTACCTTAAGGAGAGGAGTCGATCCAATCCATTCCTTTAATGGAAAGTTTTATGAAGATGTGCTGAGGCACGTACTGGGATTTTATGAGATGCCGTCCACCGGTTGCGACATTACACACCTGGGACGTATTGTATGGGCTAAAGTTGGATTCCCACATCACCCTAAACGATTATAGATGGGTTTCATCGATTCGGTTACTTTATCAGTGCATGGGATCCAGGTTTAATGGTTCCAACACTGGATTAGATTTACTTATTAACGTTTTCCGATTCAAAGGCATTTATTGATTAAAAAAAACAGATACTAACAGCTACTATTAGCAATTGATATCCAATTTGTTTTAGCCGCGAAGATGTTATATATTTTCGTTTCTTTTTTGTAAGAGTCTAGGAATGTGAGGGATTAGTAAAATAGTCAATGTCTGTGTATTTCTCTCCCCACCATAACATAATAGATAGAAGTAGATCGTCTTTAAACTTGGCTTGCTTATTTACGTTATAACTTTGCATTTAAAACTTCTTTTTTGTGTATTTTTAATGAGAGAATTGCACGTGAATGTGAAACAATTCCTAGTCACATTTCCATAGAAAAATATTAGAAAAGAAAGAGCCTAGTTTAACAAATCCATTTGTTAGTTTTGGGGCTAATGATGTGATTCGAGTAAAATTAAATCGATTTCAGCTGCTTCCTTTTTGCTGATTTCATTATCATTTTTTTTTAATGGCATTTCTTTTATCTTTCATATGGAGAAATTGAAGAATTTATTTTAGACATATATCGTAATTTAAAAACAGACAAACAGTTTTTCATTTGGTTTATTCCCTATTTAAAAAAACAAAAAGTAAAAAAGAAATGAAGAGGAAAAAGGAAAAATGGTTTTCAAAACCATTTAAGAATTTCATGTTTACTTTGGATGCGTTTTCATTGAGTCTTAGACATTTATTAAATCCTGTTCGAAATCATGATTAGTGTATTTTCCAAAGGAAAAAATGCACTATTGTGTTCTCCCCTACCTGAACAGATGAACTCGGGACCTTGCGATAAACGTTGATCAGAGGTTATACATCACGAATATATATGTCATTCAAATTCTTCCCACGATATATATATCGCGTTGCAAAATTCGTGTGTAATATTCAAACCACGTGTAGGGGCATGGCTAAGGATCAATATATTCCTAAAGAACCCATACCCCGGAAACGCCCCATTAGGGCGCTAGGTGGTCCTAAAGTGAGCCTTTTCTAGTGAACATATTCCGCGAAATGTTTTCCAGGCGAGCCCACACTTGTTACAGGCGAGTCTGGGGGTGCTATTTTTGCCCCCAGACTCGCCTGTCAAACAAATATATATTTCTTAAATACTATTTTGTACATGTTCCACTTTTTGACGATTTTTTTTTTATTTTCAAACCTTATACTCAGATTGTCTTTAGAGCTTTTAGGACGTTTCAACTACAAATAACTACAAATAAGGGACAAGAAAGTCGAAATATGTTCATTGTTTTTAGGAGACGGGCCTTAGAAGCGAGGCGTGTTACGTGGATAACTGCCGTAAATTTTGGTCTTTTGAGCTAAAACTTTAATGGGTGCTAGACATCTTTTAAGAACTCGACTGGTATCGTATTTCAAATCGGATCAACCTTTTCAGAATGGCGGCCGAAAGAAATTTCCACTTTTTGAAGTTTTTCCTATCATAAAAGCCTTATCCTCACGTTGTTTTTAGAGCTTTGGCCACAGCTTAGTTTAACTAGAAATAAGTAACAAAAAAGTCGTCATCTGTTCACGAGTTTTTTTAGAGGGCGGGGGTTAGACGTCGGGAGTGACTTTAAAGATGTGACGTGGATAAGTGCCGTAAATTTTGCGCTTTTCAGCTAATGGTATTTATGAATTATGACTACCCTAAGATCTCGGATGGTATTCATAATTCATAAATCTCAAGGTGGTTCATCTTTGGGAAATACAATTACCAACTTACTAAATACAGGCGATGGATGCGCGGCAGAGATATTGTTCTGTCTTTCTCTTGATGTAAAGCAAGATTAAAAAAAAAACTATCGGAGTTTTTTTTTCATTAATGATATCTTTCACTCTTTTTTAAAGAGTGATTATCTTTATAAATAAACATTATACACACATACATACACACAAAAATACTTTACTTTCTACCAGTTTTCATCGCTGTCTTTTGGGATTGTTTGGGATCAATGCAGGAATTAAAAATTGGCGCAGTAGCTATGATTTTTTTCCCCCTCAGTTTTCCGAAATTAAACAGTCGATTTCTTATTTTCCTTTGTTAAAAATCCAAGTGATTTGTGTAGGAGGGAAGTGAATGGGTTCCGTCCATTAGTTTGCGGCGACACATGATTTGCGTGATGTAAGAACGAAGCAAGTCACGTGATTCTGTAATTCGCCGCTACCGGAATTCACTTAGAGATTGAGTGCACACGAAATAAATACCCGAGGGGATCGAGGGGTCACATTTTTTGAAATCACTTCCCGTCTCGCGGTTAGGCATTTAATTGAAGCCTTAATTTCTTACCCTTTGGAAAAATAACCCCTGTAGTAATTCGAAAAAGACAAACATTCAATTAACATTGACACCAGAACAGGGTTACATCTGCAATTAAAACATCAAGTAAATATGATCAAATATATAAGAAAGTTTTCGGTCTTGATATATTTCAGCCTTATTATCTTCCTACATCTTTTAAGGTTGGTAAATGAAGTATTTCATCTTGATTTCACCTTAAGACTACTTCATATTTGTTATTGTTTGCTACAGTTAATTCTGAAAGCCATTTTTAAGTTTCCGAAATTTTGATGATTATTTTTTGAATTTTCGGAAATCCGCTGCCGAAATTTAAAAACATCTCGCATTATTACGTAATTTTTGCGTAACCTTTGAACTTTTGTGACCAAATGCCAAATTAAAAGGCGTAGAGCTTAATCGTCAGTTTGTCAAAAGTACATTCATCAAGACTATCGGTAGAACAAGAATAAATGTATATATGTTGTAGAAATGTTTTTACGTGCACTACTGGAAGATTACTGCTACTTTTTACTACTTTTTAAACTACTGGAAGATGGCTTACCATAAAAGCACTTCAAAATTTAAAATGATTAAAACTTGTAAAACTCACACAACGTTTCAGGTCTCCGTAAGTTCGAGTCCCATTACCAACTTTATAATGTGTTCGCTTTTCGTTATTCTTGTATAGTTTTCATTATTCTTTTTTCGTTATTCTTTTTTGCATGTATGCTTTCGCCATCAACTGATGTCAATGAAAAAAGAAATTTTCGAAACGGAGGCGTAGCATTAGCTGTATAATGGGTATGAAAAAAGCCAAACTTGTGAACCTAATTTTCATCCAACCTCATCGAAATAAGGGTTAACCTTTAAAACTTCATTGAGCAAATCTTCATTGCTCAAGATTTTAATTTAAACGAAATTGTTTAAACGAAATGTTGAAACGAAATTTCAATACACAGTTTCGTGATTTAGCCAACTTATGTATATAACTCCTCAGACTAGCATTCACGTCAGATCCAGCAGAAATATCCCTTCCTATCAAGATACGAGTTCATGCAAGGTTTACCGTAATAGCTTTCATAGCTACTATCGCGGATCCAAGAGATAAATAAAAAAATTTATTACCAAAACCACGCACACAGTGGACTGGTCCTAACGATCGCGACGCTAAACCCTGTGGGCCAATGTTATTTGGAGCGAATGGACGCTGGTATTTGTGAGGAAATTTCTTACACAAATCCTGGGCCGACTGTTCCTCTGTTGTCGCTTAAGTTTCTGAAAAATCAGTTGTTTGTTTTGTTTTTGTTTTTTAAATTAAGAAAAATGGTACAGGGCTAAGAAACTGTGATACATGGAATAGGGGAGTAAAAAGATCTAAAAATATAAGGCATCCGCATTATTTCTCAGAAACTTACTAAAAACGAAGAACATGGATTGCTTTTCTTCCCAGGTATACATTCGGCCAATCACTGTCTCCTATACCGCATATTTACCAATCATTTACGTCGTTGGCTTGATTGGCAGCATCCAATCGTCATTCGGTGGCTATAAAACCAATCCTTTATGGTTCAAAGTGAATCTTAACGGCTTCAGAAACAACTCGAAGCCGAAACCATAAAGCGAGAAAAAAAGTTCCCATTTCCAACAACAATTTAGGCCTAATGTTAATGTTTATTCACGATTCGCTCCGTTAGAGAATGGAGAGCTTTCTTTGACGGTACATTAACCGAAAACAAATAACACACAGGCAAAGAGATGAGCTGTTTTTTTAAGAGAATGATATGTTTCCAAAGCACATAAGTCTAACATATGTTTAATGAATATTAAAAAGGGTGTTGGGAAGATGGATTCAAGCCAACGTAAAGAGTCGCTGAAGTTATTGTTGCTTCCATTTGTAAGATCCAGACAAAATTATCTTCACAGACTTAATTGTTTGCACTTAAGTGGTGTTGCTATTGTGTCCCGCTTCATAGGCTGGGAACAGAGGTTCAGTTATAGCTTTTAGTTTGAGACTGAAGAATAATAAACAGTGCATTCCCGCCCGAAAGGTAGAACTGATGCTTACGACATCTGGCGTCCAAAAAAGTAAACAGTGAAAACTGAATTTCGTCAAAAAAGTGAAATTGATGGAATGTGGAAATACGTTTTATAGTTTGAGAAAATAAACGAAAAGAGAAATTGAAAAAAATAATTGAAAGAAATTTTAAAAGGAAACAGCGGAAAAGAAAATTGAACGAAGGAATGAAAGTTAACCGTTACCTGATTTGGACATGTAAAACAAAGATATTATTTATAAATTAAAAAAATCAGCTTTTTTTTTCCCCTGAGAGACGTTTCTTGACATTTTCTAAACCTTTATCTAATATTCAAACAAATATTACATATTAGATGATATTATAAATAATTTATTCATTTCGATATTGTCTTTCGATTTTTTTTTTTTTTTTTTTTTTTTTTTTTTTTTTTTTTTTTTTTT
>JAFIDM010008407.1:0-10120 GCA_023159025.1 Thereuonema tuberculata | reverse complement strand
CCATTCCCTCCCCCCCAAAATAATAATAATAATGAGGCCTTTCCAGCCGTGCTGGCGTGGCCGTGCGGTTTAGCCGGCGGGCTGCCATTGTGGCCGATGCGCCAGTACCCGGGTTCGAATCCCGGTGGTGGCATGGCTGTTTCTTTCTTCTTCTGTGTTTCGTCCGTTTCCCACCTGGGACTTACAATCTCAGGGTTATCCTGGACGGGATATAATTCTCGTCCCCCCTTTCTTGAATTTCACTAGCCTCGCCCTGACGTTGTCAGGTTGAGCTAGTTACGTGGTCCCTAGTTGGCCAAATTCGATAAAAGGAATGAGGCCTTTCCAGTGGCCATCTTCTTTATGGTTTTCACAATCTTGAAGTAATTGAGAAATTACCACATTTTTCCCTGAATTTTGTAATTTTTGAATTAAGAAAAAATTACGAAAAATGTGATTTAAAAAAAAAAAAATCGAAATATAGATAAATAGGATATTTCTCGGAGCTGAATAATTTCTTTTTGTTTTGCATTTGGCTAAATTGCACAGAGTAGTTTTTAAGTTTTCCAAGTGTCTATCATGTGACACAGGAATCCTAGAGCGATCAGGAATCGTATTTTGTTGTTGATTTGCGAAACGCGAAATAATGCAGCTGTTATAGTAGAGTGTGAGGATGATTTATGGCGGCAACGACGTGTTATGACTGGCGCTGCTGACAGCTATTGCCTGCTCGGTCGACATTCATTGAAACGCTACGTTAAAGGGACCGGTCCAAGCGAAGAAATTGGAAAATTGCTTGCCGTTACTCTTTATTTTTATATAGACATCATAAATCTTACAACATATTACATGTATGCGACGATTAGATGAAGCAAAACCTACTAATCCGAACACCATCCATCACCAGGTCCTCGTAGAATAAGTAAGCTTACGCATTACCGTAAATTGAGGCAAGGTACCTAAAGGTTTTAATAGTTGTGGCTTATCCCGTTCGAAATTCAGCAGGGTTGTTATTTTTTTCGGGGAATTCGGAGAGATAGGATGTTAAAAGTCAAGATTTTTACCTTTCATCATTTTTTAAGTTGGCCAAAGTTTAAGGAAAGTTTTAAAAAATGCGTCCAATCGTTGTAACCTGATAAGACATAAGAACATCTAGAAAATCTGAAAATAGAAGCCTAGAAGATGCTTAGAACGAGCTTAATGCTTAATGTTGTCATGAATAAAACTTCGCCCAGCTTAAGATCAGGATGTACATTGGAAACAACCCCGCAACTTACGACGGGCTTACTTTCCGTCCAAAATCGATTGGTCGTCAGTCGAAATTGTAAATGAGATGTCAGTACAATACCAACTAAATCGCACATTACTTTTGAATTAGCTTATTATAAGTAATAGATAAAATGAAAAAAATAATGCCAATACAGAACTTTTATTAAAAAGGTTTACTACAGTATATTATTTAAATAAATAATAGTAGTAATGGCAAATACAAAAGATAGCATTCAGTAGGATATATTTTTGCAGTAAAGGAAGACTTTAACAATAACGTACAACAAGGATTACACACACACATATACATATATAACATACCTGTTTGTTATAGCTACAAAGATCTGAACTGTACAGTATTAGAAGTTTGATAGATATCTTACATCACTGCTAGTGCAATCGGTTTGTTTACGTTGAAACGTCTAGAACCAGATACACAGAGCCTTGGACAGTTGTCGGATGCAGGGGTTCACATGTGAAGGCTTTATGGATCTTTCTCTTCGTGCAAATGGCGAAAGGTCGATTTGTATCTCGAGCCTGTTCTTGGTAGCAGTTTGAACATCCTTCGTCAGTATTTCTACAATCAAATGGAGTCTTGTTTTGTTTAGGTAATTAATAGTCACGTAGTTAGTAAACAACGAGAAAAAATTTACAGAAAACTTATTTAGATCTCGTAAATCCTACAAAATATTCATCATCAACAATATTCACCAAAAAAAAAAAAAAAAACAACACTAAAAACAATTAGTAACCCAAATTCAAATTTTCTTTTTTTTCGTGATAGCTGTTAGTTCTTAAAAACAAAAAACTCCGAAGCACAGCTTTTCTGGTGACTTGTTTCTTTGAGCCACTCAAGTAACCTTGGGACAGGTGGAACGACGCTATCTAATGGAGCTCTGTGCTCACGTATCGACTGCACACACACTGTCCTAGTCTTGATATGAATTGGTCGATATTTAAGCCTTTCGGTGCCTCCTTTGTATTTGTAAGTCTCGCCGATGCGTCTTCATTCTTCGCCGGACCTGGACTCCCTCACCGTTCGTTTCGTCTTCATTAGCAACCGCCATTGTTTGTCTAATGAAGCTCTTTCGAGTGAGTTCGCATTCGTCCGTGTTTTCTTGTGTTGCCTTTATTATTCGTGGGTGGCTTTTATATTTGTTAGGCAGAAGCACGTTTTCTTTAAATTTCTAGGATCTCCTACTTTTCACTGTCATCTTTGGATCTGAACTTTCAATGCCAACTTTCAAATAATCGCAAGCTAAGGTCCAAAACATGGTTGTACCAAACATTAATAGTGATGGTAAATTTTAAGCATTTTTCTGTTTCTTTTGTTTTTACTTATGTTTCTGTCTCTTATCAAAATAAGTAGGAAGAAAGTATTTTGGCGTTTGTTTGTGTGTGTGTTTGTTTTTTTAATTCCTAGCTTCTTTCCTAGGTACATTCCTGGAAGTCAGTAAGAGCTTCTTTGTTAGGACGTAGTCTTTTTGAATTATTTTAATCATACATCGACAGGTATATTGCAATTTAAAATAGCGTTCTAATTTGTCTCTTGAAGTCATTAATTAAGTCGTTCACCTGAATAGTCATGCAAAACGATTTATATAGAAATTAAGTTTACAGATTCCGACTAGTTTCTCCGTCGAGAGACGGTATTATCAAGTAAAACTTTGTTTCTTGTTCTGCTTATTTTTCTCTCTCTCTAAGGGTTATTAGAAATTGTTAGAACACGCTAGTAGCTCGTTTACGAACGATCCTTTTTAGCGACACTATCACGAAGTGTAAGGGGAGTGCGGCTAACTATAAGTCGGACAGACATGACTCACACCTTATTGCAACGCTTAAGACTTGTGGGGGAAAATACGAGTTCGTGTCTGCGGTCACTTTCAGTCTGTCGCTACGGTTTGATACATATATGAAATTAGTTATTTGTCTTTTCTTTTTTTTTTTTAGAGATTTTTCTCAAGTGCTGGTAAATGAGTGGATGTTGGGGAATGACTGTTTGTGTTATTATTAAATTTCTTATACATGAAAAATCTCCGAATGACAAAAAAAAAGTACCGGGACTATTCTCTGCATAGGGACTAAGGTATTGTTGAATGAATGGTTTATAACTGAAAGATCATTAGGAAGAAATAATAGGATTCAAATAAACCATGATCCTAAACAGCAAACTTCTTAAAACTTCTTAAAAGTTAGTTTTAGTTTATGTCAAAGTAGAAAATGTATTTTCTCATGCAATTCAAATCACTAAAATTAAAATATCGTAAACATGCTTTAAAATGTAAAATAATATGAAAAGTAAACATGTTCAATAACGTAAATACGTTATTATACCGTACTTCTTCTTAATCTCTTCTCTATTAGGATTTCTAATATTAAGCAACATCACCAACACAAATAACTGTAATAACATATAGTACATTTATTATAAACGCAAATTTTCGAGGAGAATAAAATAGGTCTCCACTTTTTGAGCCTACATAATGAATACAAGTTACGAAATATTAACAATCTAAGGAAGATAACATACTAAAATAACATTGTCAGATTGTTTTAAATCTATTTGTCTTAAAATTATTGTTTTAACAATCCATTTATGTTATTTTAGCATGTCATCTTCCTTAGATTGTTAATTTCTCGTAACTTGTGTTCATTATGTATGTAGGCTTGAAAAAGGGGAGACGTATTTTATTTTCCTCGAAAATTTGCGTTTATAATAAATATGTTATATCGTTTAATTTGAAATTCGCTACTTTTAATTCGTTGAAAGTTCTGTAACTTTCTGTAAACACAGAACTTTCAACATATTGAAAGTAGTGAATTTCAAATTAAACGATATAACATATTTACGAAGGCTTTTGGATTATTTGAAATTTTTTAAACCAGCCAAAGTAGATTATTTCCTGGAAGTTACATAATCTCTGATCACGTGATTGGAGAAGTTCAAACTTGGCACAGGGATAGTCAAGACTTCCCTTTATTTGAATCCTCGGGATCTCATGATTCGCCAATTAAAGTTAGATTTCATTTCCGGGTATTCATTTTTGTTTAGAAAGGTAGGTTGCCAAGGTCCTCGTCTGATAATTTCCGTGGAACTTTGTTCTTTCCTTCACCCACTCATTAAAAACACATGTTCTTTTCTCACGGTCAAAAGGTAACTGGACGGTTTGTTTGGGTTTTAATATTTAAGAAGCTCTTTACTTTTAATGAGATGCGTTTCCAACTTTTCATGCTTTTAAAACTTGTGCATTAAGTTCTCGTTATGAACTTCCTTAAATAAGACAGTAATGCTTCTTCATTTAAGTATTAATTCGTTTGGATTCACGGCTTTCTGTATTTTACTTCGTCCAAGATCAGGTGTAATAGCAGTAGGACGTCCTTAGCAACCGTCGTCAGTGATTGTATCTAAATTTCTCCGTTATCCTTGTTCTTATGTTGACGCTTTTTGATTTCTTGTCTGAAGAAGTTCACTGAAAGCCTTTCTTCGTTACATCTTTATTTGTAAAACCATCTCCTTTTAACCCATCTCCTGTAATGTTTTGTCCTCCGACTGCTTAGAGATGATTGGAATATGGTTTAACAATAGTGTGGCTGATTAATGAAAAGATATATATTAACACTGCTTTTATTATAACAAGGGCTTCTTAACTTTATTAATCTTGGTCCACAATTCTCTGCGAATTCAATCTTATGAAGTTGCTTTGGTCTGTCATTAAAAAATTTAAGCATCCTAAGGGCAATAGAGATTTAATCAACTTTACCTTGACGATTTTTATTTACTGATCTAGTAGGTATCTCTAAGAATCTTTCATTTACAACTGTACATTTCATCTGTAATAGCTTAGGACTTAATCACAGTGGGACTGATGCATTCATTTAAAATTGTAACAATGTTACAATTGTAACATTGTAAAATTGTAATTTACTAATTTTTATGTTATTGTAATTTCCTATGATTGAATAAAATCAAATATTAGACTACAACAATTACTGATTTGCGTTTGAAGTACAATAAAAATCTACATTGAGTTGATTATAGACTTGTAGTGGTAACTTTTAGATTCTTGACCAGTGCAACACATCCTCAGTTGATTTCATTGGAGATTAATCAATATTTGTACAATGGAAAATTCTTTCCCGAACCAATTTTTTATTCGGAAAGAATCAAAAAAGCTCCTCAAAGGTCGTTGAACTTTGTTCCATCATTTAAAAAAAAAAAAAAAAGTTCTTGTTTCCAGAAATACTTTGCTGCTGCCATCAAAAGAAATACTACAACTGGTAACGCGAGTTCATCTCATTTATTTCTTTTATTTTAATTCATAAAAAACTGTTTTTGACAAATGTATTAAATCTTTAGTTTTCTAGCAAGAAACCGTCGAAGCGAGATGACACACAGAAACAACGATTTCACAGACCTATTCTTTGGAAATTGATTGTACATTATTTTCCGATCATTAGGGTTTTGGTCCTCTATACAAATAAGTATTCTTAAAACTTAGCTTATAATTTATGAACAAAAAAAAAGATGTAATTTTTTTTATTTAATTTGTTTTTTCCAAAAGGATATTTATCGGAATGTTATACTACTTCCCAAAATCAGAAAGAAAGAATTTTTATTTACACCTAACATTAATCCTTTAATTGTTCGTTTTGCTCGTTGTGCAACTTAAATTAAACTGTTTAGACAACTTCATTGGGTAACATAGATTGATTATTTTCTTTTTGAAAAAAATGGTTAATTTGAAATATTTGCATTAGGCAGATGCTATTACAGAAAAATAAATGACTATGTTTGCTTTCTTATTGTTCTCAGGACGTTACAAACCGAAGGGGGAAAAAAAATAACCAAGGGGAAAAAAACTGGTGTCATGGTGTACACAAAACCATAGCAATCCCGTAGGCTACGTGTTTCATTTTCGGCTTCTTTCTGTGAGGACAGGAAGTGACCGTAGACCGTAACTTTCGTAAGCTTTTCAATAAAGGCGTCATTCATCTGTGTATAGATTACATTTTGGGCTGCAGAGGTGATGACGGACGGACAGAATTTTTTAAGAAACCGCAGCCTTTTTTAAAGTAGGCTTTTTGTTCGTTCAAGACTGTTAAAACTTACTACTTTTTTTATTTATTTATTTATTTATTTATTTATTTATTTATTTATTTATTTATTATGTGAATTTTATTGCTAATAAACTAAGCTGTGTTACTTTAAAGGTGAACGAACTAATATTTTTTCTGATTCCTTATTAGTTTTTTTTTTCTTAATAAACTCAGCTTAAAATTTATGTTTCAAAAGAGACCTTATTTTTTAGATGGTTGAAGAGGTCCATTTGGCGTTGGCGAAATTTGATTCTGCCGCGAATCTAGACTAACACACGACCTCGGACTGATTGAATTCCTCGTCCAATTATTGATCGTGTCTTGTCTGTTGGTATTCGTCGTTCGTCCAACAAGAAAAAGTTTCATTGTCAGGAGAAAAGGAAAAATTTCACTTCAAATAATTTCTAGTTGTTTATCTTCGGAGAAAGAGAAAATAAAAAATAACAACTTGAATTTTGTATCAAATAAATAAAGAGTTTTCGATTATCTTGACCGATATTCGAAAACAAATACTTTATTAAATCTAAATTCAGTTTTTTTTTTTTAAAAAAAAAGAAAAAAAAGAGGATGTGTTGTCATAGCAATAAAAAAGTGAATCCATTTCTTCTGTATGATTTTATTTTAGAAATATCAATATCTCAGTCATGATCTGGCGTCATAAACATTATTCTCTGACATAACAAGGAGTTTCTGAAAGAATTTAAATTCTACTTTCTTGAAAAATTGTTTATTTTTTTCGTTTCGACACAGATGAAAAGTATAAATTTATTTTTAAATTTTAGCTGATGAATGTGTAGAAAGTTGGAATGGTGCTTTTTCTAATAATAATAATAATAATAATAATTAAATTCAATACGAACTTCAGTTGCTTAAATCGGATTAATTTTAGCCATGTCAAATCGCATGCTTATTAGTGGATTACTAAATTGATTTTTTTTTTTTTTTTATTCCCCACACAACACTAGATGATCCATTTAAATTTGCTCGTGCTTTGATTTTCATTAAAATATGATTAGGTTTATACTTGGATAATGAACTTGCGAATTTTATTCATATTCAGGAAAACCGAAAATTTGACAGTAAGACATTTGACAGATATTATTATTTCCTCTCTATTGTTTTTACCACTTTAAAAGCAGACGTCAGGAACGTCTTGAGTATTAATTCGAATGGAATTTAAGATTCAGTCTGTTTGAGTTTGTAACATTCGACTTTTCTCGATCTAACAAACAGATCCAGGGGGAAAAATAAAAACATTAAAGCAAAATTTCTAAAGGAAATTAAAATATATATAAAAAAAAGCCACCTGAGTGCCCTCGAAATACACATTGAGGGAAATTTATAATAAATAAATGGAATATGTTTATCGAGCACTAGAATACACGTATTACAAGAAAAAGAAAAATATTTTTAATTTATCCGAGGTATAATTTCTTTTTCTTTTCTTTTGACGCTGAAGTTTAAATAGTGTTACTTTAATTTTGTGAGGCAGTGTACAAGGATCTTCAATTATTTTTCCTTATTAAATAAGGGTCGTGTCCAATGGAAGATTGAGACCCTCTTTGGACATCCTTCATTAAGCTCATCTCAATTCGCTGAAAATAAATCGAGTTAATTTGATATGGACGACCAATTTTTCGTTTCGTCGTAATTGGCTGTTTTATTTCTTTATTTGTTTTTATTACTATTACAATATTGTGATGTCTTAGTTTTGTCCAATGGAATTCTTTTATTCTTTAAATAAAGAATTAAGGTATTAAATTAGAATTAAATACAAAAGCAGGAAAGACGAAATGCAATTTAATTTTACGCGTAAGAACACATATTGCTGTGTTGTATATTATTTCTGTATATTGAAAAATTTCTCGCTGTGCGTCAATGATGTGTAGAAATGTGGTTTTGTAAACAGTACCCGTAATCCCTCCATTTACGCAATTTCACTTTAACGCGGTTGGGAAAATTTTAATTTCAAATAATCAATTAGACACCAAATGTCACCACAATGCATAAAATTTAAAATTAGTAAGGGTTAAACGCATTAAAATAACTTAACTTTACTCAGGCCTACATTGTATGTATACTAATACTGTATACACTTATTCTGTACCACATTGTAATTATACAAATTTGGTAGTTCCCAATTTAATTTATTCCGCAATCTTATCTACAGTTGTCTAGTAAAAATATGTAATGTAGTAAAAAAAATGTGTGGAGATTATATATTATATACCGTAGATACGCGATAGATTAACCCTTTGTTGACGGCCATGTTTTTGACATATTTGTATACCTCTTAGAAAAAATTAATTTTTAAAAAACTAAAGTGATTATAATTTTTTTCTGTGTATAAGTAAAAAACTGAACTTTCAAATGCACCTAAGTTTGGCAAACATCAGGTTTGTGGGCGAAACTGCTGGTGCCGATAAAGAAACGACTTGGGAATTTGTGAATCTTTTGAAATTTTCACTGAAAAAAAAACCAGTCAAAATGCTGAGCAAGTGTTTACTGCTGATTATTTTGGAAGCGTTTGTCAAGTCGTACTTTTATATTTGAGAGAAGAAAAGCGGCTCCTGGTTTCCAGTCTGCTAAAGACAGACTGTGGAAATTACAAATGCAAACTACTTTTAATTGTACCACTTTGCTAATCCACTAGTTCCCAAACCTCGCCTTCCATTACACTGAAAATCCAATAAGAAATCATGGATGAAAACATATTTGTTTGAAGATACCAACCGCTTCTGCCCAGGACTTCAGGGATGTTGGCGTCTACAGAAAATTCCTGTTAAAATGCTGTTGCTAATAGATAATGCCATTCCATAAATCTTGATCAACTAAATCCTAAAGTAAAAGTAATATAAATGGCACAACTGCATTAATACAACCTATGGGTAACAACAAATTTAAAAAAAATATTATTTCAAATATAAAATGTTTGATAAATTGGAGGCTGATAAACAAATACTGTTACTCGACTTTTGGTGCAATTGCAATATTAGTGATGTCATCTAAAGCATTCAAAAAAGATGGAAAAATTAAAAGAGCACAACCATGAATTCTATCTGGAAAAATCTTTGACCAGATAATGTTTCCAGCTTAATAGACATTCCAGTTTATTAGAAATTGTTGACAACGATGTTGCTGAGATAGTAGCACTAGAACAAGGGTGAAGGATTTAGTGATTTGAATGCTTCTGATATTGAATAACTTTTAAAATCACACAATACTGAATTGACAAACTAATGATCTTATTGATTTAGAAGAACGAAGAAGGAGAGCAAGAAGATGATGAATGAGAAGGACCTTAATTTTGTACAAACCAGAACAGATTCAAAAAGCTGTTGGTTTTATTGAAAGCATAGATCCTAATGGCGAAAGAACTGGTTCAGTGTACAGGGGATCAAAAGCTCAGATTGCACCGTACGAACTCATTGTTTAAGGAAAAGGAAACAGCGGGAAACAACAGACACTGAATAGATTCTTTACGCCATCAAGCATAACAGCTACAACCGTAAGAAGGACAACCGTAGAAAATTCATCTAGCGAGAGTGATTGTAAATAGACAACTACAAAGTTCTAAGCTTTGTAAGACTTTATCTTTACGGAAAAAAGTGATAGTTACATCAAATAAGATAGGGACAGCGATTAATAAACCAATCACAACGCTTCGCAACGGCTTCTGATACATATAAGACAATAGAATTGATACTGCTTTAATTTCCTTATTATTATAAATGTGATTGTTGCGAATGCAAAAGGCGCAATTGTTGCGATTGTT
>JAFIDM010008406.1:0-30720 GCA_023159025.1 Thereuonema tuberculata | reverse complement strand
ACCAAAATAAACCAAAATAACGAAAATAACCAAAATAAACAAAATAACTAAAATAAACCAAAATAACCAAAACAAACCAAAATAACCATAATTAACCAAAATAAATACCATCATCCTACGAAGATGAGGTCACGTGTCTGTGTATGCATTTTGTATCCCTAATATCTTTCAAACTACTGGATGCATCTTCTTGAAACTTGATATGCCCATTTAAGGACAAAAGATAATCTTAATTTTTATATTTGATTTTCTTTTTTTTTTTTTGTATGATTTCTTGTTGAGAAATCAGCACATGAAAAATACTCTATAGGAAAGTGTTGGAATGGACTATGTCTAACAATGGTTTTAAATCCTTTTAGGTAATCCGTATGTTTTGATACGATTACAATTAATTTAAGCAACTTCAGTTAAAAGTAACCGTTTAGGCCAAGTCAACAGGGACCCACAGCCCTCTTTTCTACAGAAATCTAAAGTAAATAACACAAGATTATCTGTAAAAATAGCTAAATAAATTTTATTAGAGATTTGCATTAAAAATTATAATACCAAAAACAAAATCATCTCCTCTTCGTTATTATTGGAAATGCAAAAAAAAAAAGCATGATTAGACGAATTTTAAATGTATTGATGTAGAGAAATTTCCCATTAACATTATTAGGCTTCTGATACCGTGAAGCCTTATATCCCCAGTTTGTCTGTGGACAAGTATCAACTGAGCAACCACGAGGGCTACAGACTTGATTAGGGTGTCGTTGGAAACGTCTTGCCAAGAGTAGTTCAGAGCCGTAGAGTTTGTATCTCTAGCTGGTCGGGCTCCAAGGTAGCGATAGCGATTAAACCAATCACAATGCTTCGCAACGGCTTATGTGTAAGATAGCATAGGGTTTTATTTGCACGCAACAGACTTTTTACTCCGCTTATTTATAAGTGGGCGTTTTTGTATTAACTTTTGAATAATTTCCTTCATTTACGTATCAGAAGCCGTTGCGAAGAATTGTGATTTAAATACAAGTTTAACGTGCGGAACATCCTTATTTGTGATGTTAAGAATTGTGATTGGTTTACTAATCGCTATCGCTACCTAATTTTAACTTCAGCTAAAGTATATGAACGTACAGTACATAATTTTGATTATTCAGTGTCAACATTGTTGTTGCTTTTTTTTTTTAAATATTAAATTTTAAATAATAATTTATATTTAAATAAGAATAAACCAAGTCAATCTTACTTTATATTGAAAAATCTCTACCTTTTTATTAGGTATATTAGTCGAGTTTTAGAAGATTAATATCTCATTTTTATTTTCTCCATACGATAGAAATGTACAGCAACATGCCTGTGACAAACAAATACAGTTTTTTTCCTAATACATCGAAAAAAATTTTGTTATTGTTTTTGTTGGGTTTTTTAAAAAAAAAAACTTGAACGTAAACATCTTGCTTAATGTGGATGTCATGATTTTAAGAAAATTAACTTCATTTGATGTCTAAAATAAGACTGTTTTCTTTGAAAAGAATCTGTTATGAAAATTTTATACTTAAAAACGATCGCTTTCGGCAACTAACTATCGAATAGTTATCATCTATTTATATTGTAATGGTGTTTATGGGAGAGTCTTGTAGGAGCAAAGAAGCAACGAGTCATGTTCTGAACTGAACTAAATTAATTAATTAAAACAGAAAACATGGGTTTTTAAAGATTTAAAAAGTTGGATTTCATTGGAAGATTAATTAAAAATATATATAATGACTGGACAAGAAACGTAACGAATTTAAATTAAATAACTCATTAAACGGCTGTAACGGAAAAGAATTTATTAATAAACAGAACAGCAATAATTAGGAAATAGAAAACGAATAACTTAAAATAAATAACGGTAAAAATTAAAATGAATAAATTACAGATATATACAGATAAATACACATATATGAGTTCTAAAACTATTTACGTATAAACTGTTACAATATCGTTACATGACTGATATTATCTTTTTTATTGAGATATTGGTTTTTTTATCTTATTTCATGTTCTATGGATTTTAATCTTATTTCTAAATTTGCAACGATTCTAAGTTATAATCTGTAATTACGAAGTACGTATTTGAAATGTTTGTTAAAAATAATGTTTATGAAATCCGGATATCCCATCGACGCGACGCTAGGAAGTATTAGGGAGGGACATTGATATTATGTCTCTCACAAAATTTATTTATTTGTTTATTTTTAAGACAAAAAAAGTCCAAAATTATAAAAAAAAAAAAAAAATTAAAAAAGTTAAAAAAGATTTGCGTGAATAACTATGATCTGTAGACATGACTAAATTTAAAAAAAGAAAGCAAAAGTCTTTTTAACATTACGTAAAATATCCACTAGGTGCCGCTGATGAAGCAAGGATCAATTGGATTTGTTCTTGAAGAAGAAGAAATGATTTCATAAACTTCACATTTCTGTCCGTCTTTGTAAATGCAAATGAACCTTTACCTTTACCTAAATGAACCTTGGTCATTTGCATAATTAACAGGCTTCAGACAAAGTTTGTTAGCGTTTTTTTTTTTTTTTTTTTTTTTTGTTTATGATTAAGTGACATTATATTACAAAGTTGTCTTATTCTTCTACAAATATTTTTTATCTTTCTATTGTGTAAAATATCGATCAATAAAGCTTTCTACAGTTCCTGGATAATTCTAGTGATGCAATTTTTAAGAAATTTGTTGCTTCCCCTAACTCTTGTCTTAAGCACATCACCTTCTCCAAGAATTTTCTAGAAAAAACTTTGGCAACCGCTTTGACAGAATTTTTATTACAGAAATTCCACGAAACTTTTGTATTTCCTTACTGAATATCTTGTTTATTTCGTGTATTTCCGTAAGAATTCGGTGGAAATGGGGAGAGGGAGGATTCTCGAGCGTTGGCATTGAAATCAGGACGAAGTGAAATCAATCGTAGGTGTGATAAAATGAAATGTTTGGTCTCCACCAGTAATTTTCTTCCAATAAAAGGAAGAATTAGAACTAATCATCCTTTTATCTGACGCTGAATTGAAGTTAATGGAGTCTTTATCAAAGAAATCCAGGGATTAGTAAATAGATTTGCTTGGAGAGACCATCAGGTTAGTGGAGGATTTGGAAGAAAGAAACGATATTAGAATATTTAATAGAAATTGTCGATTTTTTTTCATTGATTTTTAGCTACATATTTTTTTAAAATTTAATAATACATTTATACATTATAATAAAGAATAATATTTTACAAAAATGATAGAGAAAATTAACGTGCTGTGAGAAATGGTTAAAGAAAGAAAAACAAGAACAGCACCTGAATAAAATAAAATTGCCTTTCTGATTCGATTATGGGAAGGATTTGGGAACGTCCGTTTCGTCCTTCAGCGGACTCATCAGCCCAATCCCGCCTTCCCCGATAAAAGAATCAGAAAGGCAAGATCTTATGGAATCAGAAAGACAGTTTTATTTTATTCAGATGCTGTTCTTGTTTTCCTTTCTGTAATAATATTTTACTTATGAATAAAACTGTTTTTCTTAGTTCAGTGAAAAATTTAAAAAGTGAAATATTACGTGAGAATTTTTTTTTCTTTATATTCCTAGGCTGTAATTTTACCATGTCTGTGTGTATTTCCTACCCCTCTCCTAATAATGTAATTAGTGAGTGGATCTTCCTAAAACTTGATATGCATATTTAACGATGGAGATGATCTGTGTTTTGAATTAGACTATTCTCTTCTGCCTGTGAATCTCTATTGAGATATCTATGCCTGAAGATGATAAAAATTAAAAAAATAGAAAAAGATAATAAATAAAATAAAATAAAGATCTTTAGAAGGAAAATAGTTAGCTCTTAGTGATCGCAACAATTAGTTTCGTTTTTTGTACAACAATGTATCTATTGCCATTTTATAATTCATTTTAAGATTTGCGCATGCTTTGATTACATTACAGGTTGTTTTAATTAATCTAGAATATAAATTCCCATTAAAAAAATTAATGCCCAATTTTCCTTTTAAAACTTTTTTTTGTCGTTTATTAATTCACGAGCTGTGCCCCGCGGTGTCACCCGCGTTAAATTCGGCCTTTCTCGGTAATGTTCGGTTCTCGTCGTGCAGCCAAGCTGCCCCATCGCCGCCGCCGCACCTGTTGGTTGACGTTTATGTTTACTGCTCCGCTCCTATTGGTCGTAGCGTGATGTGATATAGTCTATAATCTTCTTCAATAAACGGGTTATCTAATGCAAAAAGAATTTTTCAAATCGGACTGGTAGTTCCTGAGATTAGCGCGTTCAAACAAACAAACTCTTCAGCTTTATGTATTAGTATAAGATTACAGGATTGAGAAATAATCTGCGAATTCGAATAGTTATCTAATTGTTGACATTTGGTGAAAACTACAGTAAATAATTATTATAATAGCCTTAGTGTTAAGGCTCAGTGGCATCTAAAAACATTGTAGAACGACATTTCAAGCTCCGTAATTACATTGTTCTTCAATACTCAAATCACCTCTTTGACTCCGAAAGCTTATCCTTATCTGATAAGAGATTTGGGTGAACCCAAGGGCCACTCCAAAATAAATCCGTTTTGTTCTCATGCCTTTTTTGCTTTTTCAGCGTGGTCTAGGCTCCAACAGAACCTGGGCTATGAAGCAGGTTGAAATTGGGGGCAGTAACTCCAACGGTCGGAAGTCCTGATTTTTTTCTAGTATATACAAGTTTTAGAAGCATTACTTAACCTGGCGATATGTACTTAACCTGGATATGTACGATATAAGAGAGAGAGAAATTCCCTATATCTTAAGTAAATTGTAACAAGATTGTTTAATAGCAACAAAACTTCCTTACTTCCTTATGGGCTGAAAGAGCTGAATTCTATTTCCTGCGATGAGAGATATTTCTTTAATGATTTTTTATCTTGCAGAGTCTCAGGGTTCACCAACTTTCTATTAAATAGGAATCGTATTTCTTTCCCGACGATAAAAGCGAGCGAGCGTCGAACTGTCTTATTTTATCCTGATGGGCTCGTGATCGCAGTAATCTCTATCTACCTTTTTTTTTTCTTTTATATACCAGTGTGATGACTAATCTTAAAGCAAATAGCACTGAAATTTCAAATGAATTACAGTGGAAACATTGTGTAGTAAACTGAATATGTAATATTTCAGAATATAACAATATCTGGAGGAAAATTTTAATCATGAAATTTAATGATTTTCATGAGAGAGGTTGGGTCAAAAAATAATCAGCTACAAAACATTACGTTGATGTAATTTGTAGGAATGACGTAAATATTAGAGGAATGATGTCTATCTCATAGATAGCATTTATTCTTTTATTCGTAAAAGTGGCAAATGTTAAATCTCCTTATGTTTTACTCCACAGTGGAAAAATGGAGCAAAAATGGCCGCCTTGACTGAGACCCAAGCGAATATATTAATCTTTCTGGAGCTAAATCGGTTTCACTAAGTAAGAAAAAAAAAAATTCATGAAATGAAAAATTGTGGGTTGATTTCATTAGCTGAGTCTCGAAGTCAGCATTACTTTACTGAGAAATTCTGCTCCCACGCATTTCTAAGCAACGTGATTTAATTCGTGATTTAATACTGTTCCTACTAACGTGATTTAATCCTACTGCCTACAAACTTATTTCGAACTCCATTGACAACGAAGCGTCGAGGGTCACCGTAAGGATCGAGAAAGCATTTGTATACACATTCTCTACTCGTTTCTCTACAGCAAGACTAATCCTAACCAAAATATTCGAAAAATTCTTTGTAAGACCATTTGCACCACTACTTCAGCCAATTGTGAGAGGAAATTAGATAATTTCCTACGTTTATGGAACCAGATTGAAAAAGATAATTTAGACATTAATAAGGGGAGAATTCCAGCAAAGTGTAGCGGAGACGTTCTGGCATTTCTTGACTTCTGGACAAACGAGAAAATGAATCGACTGTACTGGTAGTCATCATTTCGCAGACCCTCAAGATCGCCTTAGACTGCTATATTGGTAAGTTTAAGCTTCTTCTTTTTACGTAGTTACCAAAAGGTTGGAGTTTGAAGTTTGTAAACTCCATAATAAACATTATAAAGCTAAAAAAGCACGATAAAGCAATTTGAGCAAAACTCAAAAAATTATTTATCTTAGTAAGTTGAAATCTGAATAATAATTCCCTCTTCATATTTTGGAATAAATAATTTTCATACATTCACATTAATTTGCTGAAACTGCCTACCAATCCCAGCTCACAAACTGTTTATTCTGTATCCCGATAATATTTTAACATATTCGATATGTTTTTTTCACCTATTATAATTTTCATAATAATGAATTTACACGCTGTATAGCCCTAGGCTGAAGAGAGCCTAATAAGTTCCAAAAAACTGTCCTAGAGTTTCATCTTGTCTTAAAGATTCTCCTTAAAAGAAATTTAGTCCGTTTTCCGTGACCTAATTATTTCTTGTTTATTTATTTTTTTCTTTCTTTCTGTTTTTTTTCCTTGTTTTTCGTTCTGATCAAAATCCTCTTGAGGTCAGTGTTCAGCTGCCCGAGGATTTACAGTAGTTTTCACATTTTGATACTCTTTCTGTTTTCTTTATCTTAATATGTGAGGGTCAATTTTCTACGATTGTTTTGTTTTACCCGCGCACTGCTTTGAGGCTTTGTACGCTGGCTAATGAGAACTTAATAAGTTCGAAACAACTGTCCCAAAGTCTCGGCATGACTCAAAGGCTCCCTTTATCATTAACAGGAACTTACAAAATTTATTACTAGGATATAACAGAAGAAAGGCTTACATTACCAATTACCTAACAATAAATTCAAAACTTAACCGAAGCTATAAGAAGCAAGAAAGTTTTGGAGAGTCCATTAGATCATCCCCGTTTATTTTGGTATAGGTTAGATCTATCGTTAACGAATTTGCGGAATAAAATTCCGTTATTTATTCGAAGGATTTCCATTGTAATTATTCGAAAATTGGTGCTCAAATATAATTGTCCTGTTACTTAAGCCGTTCCGATACCAACGATTAGTCAAGGCGGTCGCCTGTCATGTTGCTGATACTTTCGAGCGTGGGTTCGAATCCCGGCAAGAGCTTGAATGTTTCCTTCATTCTTCTATCTATGATTCTTTTTCTTTCAATGATTTGTTCTCTCAATTTGATATTTTGTTCCTATGGCATTTTATCCTACGTCGCTTTTGCGCCACGCATACAGCCTACATATTTCAGCTTGCGATTAATCAAACAAACTGTTGCCGAATGCTTCGTAAGATCTTTTAACATGAAAAATTTTAAGATTCGTTCATTCATTCACTTTATTCAATTAAATTCTAACGTAGTCGTCTATGAAGCATTAACGTAGCTTCCTTATCAACAGGTGCTACAGTTGAGTACATATTGATACAATTCAATTATTAATTACATTTGATTATTAATGAAATATTGATCAGAAAGATATTAACAAAAAAGATAAAAATTGTTGGTAATATAAGTTAGTAAATAATTTTAGGAATGGGAATTTTTCAAACGCTACAAATTGAAAATAAACAGTTAATTAAGTACCAATATCTTTTTAGTTTTGAAAGAGTTATATATTATTACAAATTTATAATTAACGTCTTCATAAGTAATTACAAAAAACATTTTTAAAACAATATCATGTGATATTGTTAGAACAATATGATAACTGTGATAACAATAAATATATGCATAAAAACATTAATAAAACCTAGGCTTTTTTTAAATAACTCAGATGACTTAAATTTAAGCAATTACCTACAGTTTTACAAATAAACAATAATGATTAAGTTGCAAAAATAAAATAAAAATGATATATAATATTTATATTTTTCTAAAGTTTCTAAATATAAAGAGATAAAAATGTATTTCTAAAACTATCACAACGAAATCAAAGTAATGGTTTCTGAGGAAGTAGTTTCAACTAATAATTGGAAAAAATTAATGTATAGCATGGTTTATTTTTTATTTTATTTTTGTATTTTTTGCTTGTTTGTTTTTACCAATACTTTTTTATTTATTGGTGTCTGTTAGAGTTTTTCAATTAATCGTGTGTAAATTACTGGTAGAGGTTTTAAGTTAAAATAGGTTTCACTTTGTTTTGGCTACAAAGGAGTCGTTGTCTTCTGTTTGTTTTTGGAATTCCATAACTCCCATCAAAAGAATGTTACCACCACCGAAAATAAGCTTATTTTTCGGCTTTTGTTTGTGAACGCTGCCGCAAACATTATTTACACGAAAGAATTTGGTTTCTAGTTGTCAAAGTCTGTCAACTGCGGTTTCCACACCTAAAGGTGAACTAATATTTAGCGAAGCCTGTGGTTAATGAGGCAAATAAAGCGGTTTTTGTATGAACTATAGGAAACAAGGAAGAATGTTTCACTGGCAAATGAACTGCTTAAAAATGGATTCTAAAATGTTTACAGCAAAACAAACTGTACTACATTTCACTTTTCAAAATGAGTATTTTTTTTTCCTTTATCTATCAACATTCATCTCAAGATTTAGAGCAAGATTCTCAATATAGGGTCGAGTGGAGGTCGACGAGCAAATTATTTAAATCACATTTTTTTTTTTTTTTTTTTTAATGATTATCCTTTTCGGGATTAAAGTGGTAGGGTGCCTCTCATCCAGAAAAAAAAAAAAAAACCAAGCTCAAATTTTAAAATAGATTCAATAGAATAAATAGAGCATTAATTGTTTCCGTCACTGAGAATTAATTATTTCGCCTTTAATTCTTTTCTATTGAAAAGAGATTTCCCACTGAAGAAAAAAAAAAAAAAGCAAAACTTGAATCATCTCTTATCCGTAAACATGCATGCCAAATTTAAAGAAGTTCTGTCTCAAAAGATAGGACAGGGACACAAATAGTGCGCGTATTTTTTTAAATTTAAACTCTAATTAAAAAAAAAAAATTCTTATGACTATTGTCGATAACGTAATGTAAGGATTTTTATCTCATCCAGCCTAACTAGGGGTTTGAACTGAAAGACACTACTCTTAATCAAGAAAGGGACGAATTCATTTTAATTTTACGTAGTACTTTCTTGTCTAAACATGAAAAGTAATTTCTCTTTTTGCCTTTTCTAATCAAGGTCAAAATTGATCTCTTAATTTTAGATTGATTTAGTCATCGGTGCTTTCACTTAATAAAAAACGCCCACAACATCAGATTACAAAATAAGTTCAACCACCAACACATCGATTTTCATTGAATCTATATTTAAAAGAAGAAATTAGATGCGAAGACTGTTAAGGTATATTGGAAATCTTGCGCAAGAATCGGCTTTGCAATAAAAATCTAATTTATCTGAGTTTTGCAAGCTTGTAGTTTTGGATTTTTCGTTTATTATAACTATTAATTTGTTCTCGTAATTCAAAATATATTTAGACTAGATATACAAACAATATAGTCAAAAAGGCTATGACATGTAAACATTTTTCCCACCGTGCTTTGGATCTATAAAAAAAGATGTTATCATTAGTTATGGCTAATCGCTAGTTATGGAATCGCTTATTGTCGACGGTCTCTCTGTCTTTCCGTTCGTAAACGTGAAACGGAAATCCAGATTTACTATTGAATCTTCACGGTAATTGATATTTGCGAGATCGGTAAATTTTTGGTGACCAATTCCAAATTTCATAGAGATCAGGTGAACGTCCATAACTTCAATTTCAGCCATTAATGTTGCTACTATAGAATATATCTCCACCTGGTGGCTGCTTTTAGAATAATAAATTAAAACTTTTCTAAGATATGTTATGGTTTACCGTGCATGTTTCTTTTGTTTGATTACTGATGCTAATGGAAAAAGATATATTTCATTATGAATTACATAAATTTGTACCAATTGACTAAAATGAATAACCATTACTATATTTAAAAGCAAAGTCACTCTATTTGCCGTTTTTGCAAATAGTATTTGAAGGAGAGTGACCGTTTGTAATTCTACTCAATGTTTATGTAACTTAACTAATGCCCATATCTTTGAACTTCTTATTTAGGACTTAAACTTTCCCAGAGCGGAAATAAGAAACTTATATTTTGTGTCAAGAATAAGAATTTAGTACGAAATAAAATATTAGACGAGTCTTATTGGATAATAAATAAAGTGTAATATATATTCTTCTTATTTACAATTAATTCGGATATTGAACTTTACAGTCCTTCTTCGCCACTGAAGAAATATGCCTAACACTATTTTCTTATGCTCACGAATATTGTCCATTCAGTTCCGTGATAACTCTGCTGCTGTGAAGAGTGTATGAAAGCAATATTACCTTTACTCTTACTGCTTCGAACATCTCGGAATATACTAAGGAATTGGGATAAACTTGTACATCAGCCGTTAATGGAACTCTTCCCTTCCAAACTTATAGATCACGATCGTGAATACACTTATTCTGATATTCACCTGCTTTCCGCCCTTAATGCGTTGTCTTCACGCAGTTTATTCAGCTCGCTTATGAAATCATTTGGTTAGCTTTATATGGCCTGTAACATATGGTAACTTTACTTTTTAGCTTCAGACATTTCTCGTCTATTTTTTGTCTCGTCTCCAAGCCTGTTGGTTACCGAAATCCTTTGTTTTCATCTTGACTGTAACCTCGCTATTTCCATTGTCATTGTTGTAGCATGCGTCCGCATTGCACAACAATACAATGCCACTCTCATCTTCACGTTTTTCACGTAAACGTACAGTACTTGATTTTTGTTAACTGCTTTTCGATTCACATTTTATTTTGAATTTCCTCTTTGCACATTGAAATATTATCTTGGACATCTAAGGTAAGCTAAATAACATTTCTCACTGCTTCCTTATTTATCCTTAGTATTTATATTAGCTCACTTCTCAACTTAATTGGTTTCAGTTGGATTTAATTCAGGATGTAGCCTATGACTATTTGGGGAAACCGGCCGATAATGATATGCATATTACTGATTACTTTAACTGAATCTCGATTCTCTCGCTAGAGGAGCGCCATTTGCAGGTGTTGAAATGGTCATGGTTTTATATTTAGAAACCATCTACCTCTAAAATCATAAATAATACTTAACTTTGTATTGTAGAAACAGTTCTACAATTCTATAATTCTATAGTACAGTCCCAATTATCCGAGTTGTAATGTGGACCAAGACTAACTCGGATAACCGAAAAACTCGGTTAAAGCGGAAATTGTAAATAAAATAAATCATTAGGTTTAAATGTATATTTTAACAAATACAAAAGTTATACAGATTTCCTTTACTTAAAAAAGCCCTTAATTGTTTTTTGTTTTACGTTACTTTTCATATGACTAGATGAACGAAGATTAATTGCGACCAATATTCTGTGAATTCTCTTTCGTTTTCCTGAGTGTTTGTGAGATCAAGTTCGTGAATTCTCTTTCGTTTTCCTGAGTGTTTGTGAGATCAAGTTCGTGAATTCTCTTTCGTTTTCCTGAGTGTTTGTGAGATCAAGTTCAGAATTTTTTTCGGTAGTTTAAAAATGAAATTAAAAATTAAAATTAAAAAAAAAATCCTAGAAATATTTGATAGCTCGGTTAAAGCGGAAACTCGGATAATCAGGGTTTTACTGTACTTAAGTAATTGGAGATTAATGTATTTTTTAATTTTTTGCTTCGTGTTAGAGAAGTAGGAAAAATAGTATCTGAAAACCAAGGAGTAAGGTATTGTCAGTTTGCATTAATTCATCATTGATAACCTTAACTGTATTTAATCTTGAATCTTAATTTATTCCATACCTTGTTTTAATAGGAATTGCAGTAAGCTTATTACACACATTGCATTTTAATATACATACACATTACTTTTACGTATTGTATAGGGGAGACCGGGGCAGAGTGGTCCACTTTTTTTTGTTGAATTTTGTATTTGTTTTTGTTAAAGAGATTTTCCATTGCATTTATTTTTGTCAGAATCGGGAACTTTTCAAGAATGTAAATATTTGATTTCATTTCATTATATTCATAAATAAAATAGGTATTAATTCGCAAAACAAAAATGGTAAAGTGGTCCAACCTGGGTGGTCAGACTGGACCACCCCATGGAGCACGTTGAACCGAGTAAGAATAAAAACATTTAAAGTAAGTTTTTATTGAATATAAAATAACATGCCATTTAGGATATCATGAAATAAAGTTTAACTTAACATAGGTTACTAAGGTGTTACACATTCAAGTGAAAATTTAAAATAATCATTATGCAATTGAAAGTCTTAAATGAATAATATCAAAATAGGTTTACATTTAATTAATTAATTTATATTTAATCAATTAATCATTTTCACTAGAGTAATCTTCTTTGCAGTTAAGACATTCATAAAATAAATCCCGAATATCACTGGCTACGCAGGAACTATGGGTCCATCTCTTGCACCGCATACATTGAATCCACTCCTGCTCTGGTTTGCTTTTTTAAAAGTTCTTCAAACAGGAGAGGCACACAGCATCTTCATTATCTTCATCATCACTAATTATCTGTAATTGTTTCATCTTTATCCCTTTGCCTTTGCTTCTATTTGATTTTTTGTTTATGTTGCTTTTAGAGACTGTTGGCCGAGTCATGTTTTTCATTGCTACTCTTTCTTTTCTTTCTTTAGCTTTTCGTTGCTCTTCTTCCAGAGCTTTCTTTACTGGCGCATCCGTCAGTATTGCCGTGTACCTTTTTTGTTCTCTCCCCTTTTATCAATTTTTTTTCTTGGTGCCGCTTTTGCGAATGGCCTCAAGTCTTCTGTAGAAGGGTACATAGCAACTATATCTGGTGATTTTGAGTTTGACTAGCTGATGACGTTGATGCAGCAGCTCCACTGTCCGACAGCATTGGGTTTAGTCGGTCTGTGAAGTACACCGGCATCTGCCTCTGTAAAGATATCTCGATTAAACGGGCTTATCCCTGTTACCTTAAAACCCGCCAATATGTTTGCTGGAGTAGTTGCCAGTGGTATATCTGTATTCGCAATTCCCGGGATGTCATAAATAGTCATCGGACGTTTGTTGGTGGTCATCGGACGTTTGTTGGTGGTCATCCAAGCATCACATGCAGCATTAACAAACTTTTTGAAGGGACCGTAGATACTCCTATCCAACGGTTGGAGTTTATGACTACAGTGGGCTGGAAATGACAAAGAGTGTTATTCCATTCATCTTATAAAAATCTAAAACCTCACAAGAAAGGTGAGAGCTATGATTGTCCATTAACACTAGTCATGGGCGGTCTGGTGAGCACCTATTGAAACTTGCAAAGTGGTTCATATATTTAAGAAAGCTTGTCTCCTTCATCCATCCAGATGGATGAGCATCCCCATCACAGCCAACTGGCTCATCTCGGACAAAGTGGGGTTGAAATTTAACCCTGGGGAAAACAAAAAAAAGGCGGCGTTGTGTTTCTGTTGCGGAAACAGCCAAAACCATAGTGACCAGTGTACCTCTTTCGGCCGATGTAACACTGGCTATTTGTCGGATTCCACGTCGTGCTACTACTTTATCCGGATTCAGGCAGAGCATCATCTTTGAACTTTGGCAAATATCTCCTCAAGGTAGTTTTCGGTATTCCAAATTTCACAGCAGTTGATCTTAAAGATGTTTTATGTAATTGAGAATTTATTATAGGAAATGATAAATTCGCTTGTATAAAAGAATTCAAAGACAATTTAATATTATTTTATCCTGCGAGGAAAAAGTGTTATTGATGCTATCTGTTAAGTATTGTTTGAAAACAATGATAGAGGTTGAAGAACGTATATCACTTAGGACAATCGAAGATACGATTTATATGTCCAATCGTTGATTTAAGCAGAAATAGATGTTTCTAGTTGAGAACTAATTTAAATTATTGAGAGGATCGATTCACAATTTGTTTGTGTTTATTATTAAATACAGTTATACTTCTTAATTATATCTGAGAATCACTACTTTGTGAAAGAACTGTGAATATTAACTGTAGAAGTGAAAAGTGAACTTTACTTTTGTGTGATTCTTTGCGAGTTAGTACAACGAACTTAATATCAAAGATAACTTGTTGAATACAGAAACCTTTGTAAACTGTTAATCTTAAAGTATCAAGATACAGTTAATGTTGGATAAATGTATGGACTTATTGCCAATGATATCAAGAAGATAATTGTAGAAATTGATAAATTGTTTTTTTTTGTTCTAAGATTTCTAAAAGAAGTAAAGAATTGAGAATCTTGAATCATAAGTGTTTGTTGTTATCGTTAACATAGTACAACCCAGTATTACAACCCAGACTTATTATTTATTATGATATTAACATTTTTTCAGTAATTTAATTTCTAATACAGCTGCCTTCATCGTATCTTCCGAGCAGCTTGCAAAATCTGTAGTTCGCTTGTACTTTCGGACCATTTCTATATAATATAGGCTACACACAATATATAATAGACTACATAAAAAAATAATATATATTAATTTGTAATAATATGATATAAAATAATAATAGTCTATAATATAATAGACCTAATAAATATATAATATAGAAAAAAAGTAATATATAGTGCCTAATGTATATATGAATTTAAATATATTAATGTAATATTTTATTGTAAAAACAGCGGGGCAGAGTGGACCGCTGGTCCAATGTGCCCCGTGTCGTTCGGTCCACTCTGCCCCATCGCCATTTTGGCGTTTCCTTCAGTTGTAACTATCGATTACTTTAAGTATTCAATTCATACTATAGCTTAAAATGATCTTTAGATTACCGCCTTTAATATGCATATTACGGTTGTGTTATTCAATGCAACGCTGCACGGCAATAATAAAGTAAAAACAACACTAAACATTTACTGACCTAAACAAAACAATAGATCACCTCACTGTCGTCAATAAGCCGAATTCACTGACGCTTTTGTGGTAGCAGCGCCATAATGGCGCCAACCTTCTTTCCCGACTTTTGGCGCATTCTAACATCTACACGAGGAACTAAAGTCAACGGTCCACTCTGCCCCTAGGTCCAATCTGCCCCGGTCTCCCCTACTTATTTAATTCGAACTTCAGGTTGAAACTTTCTTTATTTAATTTTTAACCTATTTCTCTCTCATCAAATCAGTTAATCTACGTGTATCTGTGTGTGTGTGTGTGTGTGTTGTGTTGTGTACCCGTGTCTCCCCGACCCTTTTTTCTAATAACTTTTAAACCGTAAGATGGATCTTCTTGAAATTTGTAGACATATTAAATGACTATACAGTGACTTAACTTTTACTTCTGAGCTCTTAGTGCAGTGTTTCCAATATGATTGTTATGGGGGCAATTCGAAAATTCTATGAACCTATTTGAAGGGTCAGTGTCGTTTTTCCATTTTCAAATGCATAGATTTCGTTTCTTGTTTATAACATAGAGGATTTGATGATATAAAATAGACATTATATATCTATTTTTCTTATATATAATAATAACTATGCTATATTTTAACCGTAACGATATATAAAACTGATTTGCTGTTTAAGAACTGTTATATTTATACTGTTTCTTATTTATTTAAATTACGAAAATTATATATAATTATATATATAAATTATATTAAAGTAAGTAACAAATATATGCACTTCATGGTAATAGTGTTTTGATGATAACATTATTATTATTGGGGGTGGGGGGCAATAAGTAAAGTAATAGGATACGTAAGAATTTTAGAAAGGCTTAGGTGGGGCATAGCATAAAAAAGGTTGGGAAACACTGTCCTAGTGGGTCCTCATGAAAAATTAGCTCGAAAACGTGACTAAAAAAATGTTCACAGAAAAGCATTGCAATTAAACAAGAGATGTTTTATGGATGTCTTATATAGTGGATATTAATCTTTTTATATATTCCATTAATTATTGTTTATGTCTTTAAATTTAATCCACTTTAGACAATTCTTAGTAAACAATGGGAATTTCATTAACTTTTTTCAGAAAATGGAAAAATCTGTACTATTTTACTGGATATAATGATTTGAAAAATGAATTTTTTGTTTCCGTCGTTTTCGCATAGGAAAGTAGGCTTTAAATTCCTGAAAGTTGTTCTTGTTTGTTTATTTTTTTTTTCAAAATACTTCTTATCAATTTCCTATCCACATCATTGAAAATAAAATATATTTTTTTTTTTTGATAATATCGAAGTCGATAAAGAAAACATACTCGAGAATTTCAAAAAATAAATCTAAAAGATAAAAAAAAAAAGTTTCAAAATCCTCAGCGTCGTTGGAAAGTAAAGAAATAAACAAATAAAAACTGAAATCGAAAGTGAACTGCTTATCGTTTTCTTTATTCGAATCGAAAACCCGCAACAGGAAAAAAAAAAAGAAATTGAGAAGAGAAAACGTTGGGGTATCGCGTTTTGAAGTCGTGAGAAGAACTGTATAAACTAAGATAACTCACTCAAAGCAGATCCCCAAGTAAAGATGGCAGTTGAGTGTGTAGGAAAACGGACTTCGTTGCGGCTAGATAATGAGGTCCGATATCGCCTTGTAGCGACACCCGTACTTGGTAAACACAAGACCCGATGCCGAAAACAAGAGAGACGGAGGGGAAGATAAAGCCACCACCATTACGTGTTTGTATTGTTCAGTGGCTGTTAGTAGAGGGCTAGCGCGTGTGTGCATAGGTGAGGGCAATTCATCTTTTTTGATAGAGGCCCTTTTTTTTTCTTTTATCCCCCATCTTCTCTCCTCTTCTCCTTTTTCTAACCGACCTTTCATTCCCTCGAGGCATATTCTCATTTTTTTCTTTAAACTAGAACTGAAAAGAATAAGATATGATAAGAGAAGATGAAATATAAACACAGGATCAAAGATAATAAGGTGATTTTTCACCTTTCGTCTTTTTCTCTTTCATCCGTCAATATCAAGCTTCATCACGTAGACCGGAAGGATTAGAAAAAAATGAAAAATGACTATGAAAATCTAGAATCTGTATTATTTTAATAACAAAGATTTTTAGTTTTATAAAACTGGGTATGGAAAGAAGCTGTGTATGGTTTGTAAAGTACCAGACGTATTTACCCTTCTCTCCAACATGAAAATGAGGCTCATCGAATAAGCCAGATTAATCAATATTAATATTAACAGTACATTAACATTTGAACTGTTGGAGGAATCTTCTTGAAGTTAGTATGCCTATTCGAGATACTAGGAGCAATTTTTATACGTGAACTTATTTCCGAATGGATCCTTGTAGTAAAATTAGCACAAGGTCACAAAAGGCATCTTACTATTTACATTTGTCAATTGATTTTCATGTTTGCATTTCAAGTCATGAAAGTGGGAATAATTCCCATCAAGTTTCTTTTCTTTTTTCTTACGTAAATGACAAATTAAAAAAGTTAGCTTACCCCCACCCCCATCCCTTTTACATTAAAATGAAACAAGGCTTTTGCGCAGAGATATCTGCGGGTTTTTTTGTTTTTATTTGTTTGGATGTTATAAAGAAGAGATCGAAATAATTAAGTGAATTCTATTTGATTGAATTGTCAGAAATATTTCATTTAAGTTATTTATTCAAAAATATACGAAAGTTTATGTTACATCATTTTACGTTAATCCAAAAATGATTTATTATAGATAAATATGATCTAAACTACTAAGATACAGTTTATAATATCAGCAGGAAAAGTTAAGTTTGATTATAACTGTTTTGAAAAGAACGAGAGCCTAAGAAACTCTTAAGAATCTTAGAAGTTACAACCCTTTATTAATCCCTTTAAGACTTTCAATAATTCTTCAAGAAGAACAACTTACATTCATATTGTTCAATGGATTTCATTAAAATATTAACTTATTATTATTTATTTGTTAAAAGTTTATCTTAATACATTATCATTTATGTTAATACGTTACTTTACAATTTGTTAAAATAATCGTTGAGTCTTATTTTCTCCCTGAAGTGGAGCTCATCAAATCAATAAACATTTGAACCACTAGAGGGATCTCCTTGAAACTTTAATGCAAGACACGATTGAATTTTCCTTCATAAAAAGGGTGGACAGACATTTCTTATCCAAAAGAAATAGATTACGCTTTTTTTTTTTTTTTTTTACATTTAATTTTTTCCGCGTGGATCCTTATTAAAAAAAAATACTTTTTATTTGATTTAAATCTTTTATTTTTTATTTCTATTAGTATAATTGTTGTTATTGTTATTATTGCTTATTTAATCGTGAACAAGAAGGTTTTTTTTTTAAAAAAAGAAATACTGTTATTCGTTTATTTATTTATTTATTTATTTATTTATTTATTTACTTATTTGTTTATTTATTAATGGTCAATTTCTTAATTATCATCAAACAAACAAAACATAAAAAAGATGTTGAATAGTGATATAATATTAATACCATACACTTAGTATCATATCCTTGATTGCGGCGTACCACACGCTACAATAGTTAATCTTTAATTCTCTGCTTTATCTATGTTCTTGTAATTTTATTGTTTGTTTCATTGATTAAAATCTTATTCTAATTAGCTAAAGCAATAATTTGTTTTTCTTGCAAGTTACAACTTGATTTCTGTACCTTTTCATTCACTATGAATGAAATACCAAAATGTTGTAAGAGATTTATGAAATTATTTTGAATTTAGTTTATTCAAGTTTTAACCTTTGTTTACCTTTAAAACTGTTGTACTATTCAGAACGTACCGTGGCAATAGAGCTACTGCATCCAGCGAAATTTTAAGAAGTAGGAGCCGAGTTGTTTCTTACGAATGAATCAACAGACTGATTAATATAATAAATGCTTTTCTATTTTTATTTTTTGATTTTTATAAACAAATGCACATAAAGAAAACTAACTCAAGAACCCTGTTAATCTGCCTTTTCTTTTCTTTACAGTTTTTAAAATACAACAAGAATTCATTAAAAATACTTATTTCCTGTATTTAGCCACAAGACAAGGTTATTCATTCTGGCAAATTTCAAAGTTCTTATTTTTATTTCCGAGTCGAAACTTCAAGAAAAGTTTAATGTTAATATTGTGTAGCCCATCTGACTGATTGGCTGACAGAGCTTGTCACATCATTGTTATATTACAGCGTAGCCTATTTAGTTGTGGAGACGGCAAAGATGATACCATATTGATTTTTGGTAGGGTGAGGGTTAACCCTTCATAACATTGCATTATGTAATTTCGCTATTTTGAAAGAAACAAATAAATGTATGATAGCAGCTACAGCGTCGCGTCGTGTAACCACACATACTAATGTCGTTCCAAAGTTCAATGACAAATTTGGGATTGAGCAAACATAAAGTTTAATTAGAGATTTTTATTTTAGCCTACTTATCAGTAGGAACGTGTAAATGTCTTACCCCCCACCCCCAATCTAATAATTTTTGAACCACTGGATACATCTTCTTGAAAATTGGTATGCATAATCGAGGAATAGAGAGGCTCTAACTTTTATATTTGAAATCTTTTCCAAATGGATCTTTATCGGGAAATTAGCATAAGAAAAAAAATTAGTCTGAAACAAGGAATATTAAGTCATTTTACTAAATATTTTAGGGACTTTTAAGTACTTTAAGTTCTTCCGAACTTATTGTTAATTAATGAAATTAAAGATAATAGGGATTTTGAATAATAGGTATCTTCGTGTGATAAATAGACTAAATATAATAAACAAAATAGACATTTTTGTATAACAAATAAATTAGAGTTTCCCTTTTGTCGATATTTGTGGTAACCTATGTTCTTCGAAGCCGCGTAATTCAGACTAAAAGGAACTAAGCTCATTTCGAGTGAAAATTTTGAATGAATTTCTTGAAGTTTAATGTTTTATACATTAGGAAATACTGTCGTAACTAAAACTTCACCTGCATTTCATCCTCATTAGTTTGGGTAGCCTTGCCTGATCAAGGATCTCTGTAATGACTTAAAATAAATATGTTTAATTAATTCGAACATTTGTTTTAAATTGAAAAGAAATTGTAGAAGTTTTATTTATTTATTTATTTATTTATTTTTACTATTTAAAAATTCAAATAGATACACTGAAGATAAATGAGAGATGGAAAAAAAAAAAAACTGATTAAATTTTAATTATGGCAGACAATGCTTTTTATCGTTACAAAATTAAATGGATTTACAAATAGTCACATATTTACTACAACCTCTGGATCAAAAAAAGTAATAATAATTGCTCTATTTTGAAGAAATTGAGGTCAGAATTTAGATGACTTTTCTTTTAACTAGATGTTTATTACACAAACATGTTGAATAATAAGTTTGTGTATGTGTATGCACATCAGTACATAATTTATACAAATGCTTTTGAATCTTAGAGCATATTTTGCTAAACAAGAGCAACTTTAGGATATTTTTCGTTAAGAGTATTAGAAAGTTCTATTATAGCATTGTTCTCAAACGGAGGGCGCGAGTCTTTATTTATTTATTTATCTATCTAGCAAATAAAAAAAATAAAATAAAGTAAATAAATAAATATTTCTTTTTTAGATATGTGGGTAACTTGCTTGAATGCTAATTGGTTTCTTTGTCATAGGTTTTGGATTTTTATGTATGTATGTATAAGATAGGATATTTCGGTCATAGAAATCCGGGCCTTAATAATAAATAATAGATTTGTTTGTTTTAAACTAAAATAAATTGACGGCTGTAACCTATTACGGATATATTTCTATTTTAATAAAAAAATCATGAGATAGTAGAGAAATGCGTTACACAACTACTGTACACTTAGCAAATTCGCCAAGTTTGTAATTTTTTGTTAACTAGAAGTAGTATTCATTAACGTAGTATATCTAAGGTAATTACACTACATGTATTTTACTTTGGAAAACACAGCCATTGATACTTGCAAATGACAGGCGTGTCCTGTCGAAACTTGGTTGTGTTTTTAATGTTTAATCTTTTTTAAAATAGTTTGTGTATCAGGCCTTTTTTAATCATACCCAAGTATTTTACACACGTTAATCTTCATTCATATATTTTACTTGGTTTTCTGGATTTATAAACTGAAGTAAAGTTTTAACATCAATTATAAAACGTATTATAATCTATGTAATGTTTTCATCTTTAAATATAGGAAATCAGTTTTTTTTTCCACCATCTTCTCTTAACACTTACGATAAGTAGATTCTTAATTTACCGCAAGTTATCGTATCTTTTGTTATGTTTACGGACATCCTTCGTTCACTTTTTATCTGAGCAACGATTTTTATTTCTTTTTTTTATTTAAACATGTTGTTTTTCTTTTATCATTCGAATACTCAGAAATCAAGTTGAAAGTTCCCCTTTTTGAGTGTAGCCGCAATGGTTAGTGTTGTTATCTATGTCTTTTTTTTATCCATGGGAAAAACTGATTGATTTGTTTTCAATATATTGCGCCATTCACAAACCACTTTCTTTTGCAGTGATCGCGATAGAGTACGTTTGTTTGAATGTATAGATAATATTGTGATATTTACCAAATACAAATATAACGGTCACCCCGTTAGAGAGACGAAGCCATTACTATATCTTTATCCCACGGTTTTATGCAAACAACGAAATCTTCGGTACTTTGAATTTCTAGTTTCAAGAAATAAAATGATAATTAGTATGCAGCTGCAGACAGGATTTGCGACTTCTGAAGTTATTGTAAATGTTAAGACTGTTTGCCAATTGTATCACCCACATAACCTTGACTTTACCAATCTTACCTTGAAATTGACCTGTGTAGTTAATGTCAAAATGTTTTTATTGCATTTTTGATTCAATTTCAGTGGGACTGAAAGAGGGCCCATAACCATTGATCCATTCATGGTATTTTCTTCAAGTTTCTTCTACGACAGATCAAGTCTTTTTTTGCAGATTATTAACAATATAATATAAAACAATTGAATGGAGATAAAATAAATTACATTTATAGAATACTTGATATAGTCCACAGGAATGCTACATACTTAGTTCATAATCTCTGAATATGAACATCATCTGAACGAAACATGTCAATTAATTGTGAAATAGGTATGTAGCACATACAGCATATCTTACTTATGGATTAAATTTTGTTTGTAAAATATATTTAATTTAATCCAAATGGTTTAAAATGCAAACTTGTTACTTTTTTTCTTTCAAATATGTAATCAAGAAGTATGTTTATGAAAACGCATAGGTTTCACAAGGAAATCTGATTGCAGCTTGTGTGGATCCTGCGCTGATGCTTTGCCTTGAAATAATATTTTTATTAGTGATGCTATTTTTTTTATTGTTATTATTTCAGCTAAATACGATAACTTTTCTCCTAAATCTTGGTGAAATATTTTCAGTTTTTGTTTTGAAGTTATTTCTCTTTGTGTTCAAATAATATCCATTCTTAAATAATTTCTCCTTAAGATAAAAAGGAAATAAAACCCTGTAGTTTCCGAGTGTTCTGATTATTTGAAGAAAAATGGAACACAACAAACTCAAGCGTCGTGTACGTATAGTATCGGTTATTTAGTATCGACTGTTATTCTTGTGTTAATGATGATCTGCATATTGTACACATTACTTTTATGGAATGCGATTGAGTAGCTTTTGTTTACTTATTAAACCAGATGAGGAAGCCAGGAATATAAAATAAAACGAAGTGCCTTATCTGTATCCACAGCCCTCAAAAGGGAAACACGAATACAACATAATCGTATCTCTAAAAAGTATTTCAAAATAAAAATTTGAAATGTTACAGAATGATGGAAGCAGATAAAAAAAAACTGAGAGAAATATATTTCTATATATATCCAAAATATGAGCAGATATAAACCACAGCTGAGAATGTTTGAATGAATCGTAGCCGTGTATTTGAATGGCGGGTGAAAGTTATTATGGTTTTCGCCTTTAATCAAAATTGGAGAAACAAAAATCCGTAATACTAGGTTTCTTCCTTTTTCGGATGCAGTGGGTGGGAATTACAATCCCTTCCAATTTCCCCTCGTCAACGCCTGTAATTTAGATACAAATAGCAAAAGTGAAGTAATTACATAGCTTCGGCAGCATCGTAGTTTATCATGTTTGTTTTACGTGTCAGGAATTCTCTTTTTCGGGAAAGCAACAGCATTATCTTACTTGAGAAGAAATATGAACACTTCTCGAGCATTATAACCTTTATAGTTGAGTCTCAGGAAAATATAATCGTAGGTTAAGTGTCGATTTCCTTATCTGACTGGAAGGCGCGATTCTATAAACAGAGTCGCAGGTGCTATCCGTAGATGTCCAGATAACAGTCGTTCTGATATCACCTGTCTTCAAGTTTTTGACAATTCCATCAGCAGATAATGGCAGCGGTATTAAACACACACATGTAAACACATACAACCTCAGAAAGATAAAAAGTTGTTGATATTGGAACCGCTTCGGATCTAAGGCTGTGGAGGAAGTCTTGATGTATATAAACTAATCTTTGTAGATAGTTTATTTTTGTGTATTGAATGATGTATTGTTTATTTCAGACAGAAAGCCGTTAAAAAGAACGCCATCGAGACCTTTAACCCCAGAGTTGAATTTGATCCTAGTCCAATTTTTCGTCTTTCTTTGTTTTGTATTTTTTTTTTAATGCTAAATATAGAGGAAGGATCATCCAGAATAAATTATATATGTAAATATATATTATAAAAGTTTGTCAAATGTCATTAGCATTTTTATGTTAATATCATATTATTTTATTTTTTTTTCAATATGAAAAATTCTACATTTGATTTACATTTAGAATTTTTTTTTTTTTTTTTCGCACTTGGTTTGTTTTTGATATCTTAATATAGAAAGAAAGAAAACTCTTCAGGCTTTTCATGATACAAAGATTGACGATACAAAATACATCAGCCTCTTCAATTTTTTTTTTTTTTTTTGCCATTTCATTCTTAAAGTTTCAGAAAGTTTACATGCATAGTTGCTTGTATGGAAAAAAAGACTTGTACAGATTTTGAAATTTTAGGTTTAAAAAAATGAACCTTAAATTCTTTTAAGATAAAAGCCATTTAACTATCTTCAATAAGTAGATCTCTTCATGTTTATCTTAAGCCCCGCGAACACCATGCAATTTTTCAACAATTTAGTCGTCCGATTTTGACGTCACGAGCTGATATAATCAATAAACGGGTTCAAAACTGCTCGTGACGTCAAAATCGGACGACTAAATTGCTGAAAAATTGCATGGTGTTCGCGGGGCTTTATATATTGACTATGTTAGTACTACATAGACTCGTATACTTAGTAAAAGGTAGTTTTATTTTGGCTAACAAAAAAAAAAAAAAAAAGCTAGACAGCAGCTGCTGTTTTTATTGGTCTGCAGTGGCTAACAGACAGTTCGATTTCTAAATGAATCTTGCATTAAAACTTGTCAAACTTGAGAACTCGTGGGAATATAATAAGTTATCATGGACTGTGTCCTTTCTGGGATGTTTTGTTATCAACTATTATATAGGATTTCGTTTTGAAGGAGGATCAAATTATGAAATCGACCATCAGTATCCAAAAAAAAAAGAAAATGTCATTTTCAAAATTTTTGGGGGGGGGGGGGGGGATACAAGATCCCTTTAACTTGCTAAGAAAAAAAAATTGAAAGAAAATTGGGTTAATCTATAATTTTAAAATTTCGGCGGAGAGAAGGGCAGGGCCCCTTTCTCGCGTCCCCTCCCTCAATTTATTTACGCCCACATATTATTTTATAGAAAGAATATGAGTTGTGCCTTCATTTTCCTGAGAACAGCTTTTTCGTGTTCAATGTATTTTCTTGGCCTCCTTATTTGCCTGACCTGTTATCTAGAGAAAGTCATGTATTTGCAAACTATACTTCGTTCCAGGTTGAAATAAAGTTGTGAGTTTGAAAGTATCAGAGACTAAATTAACTTCACGATAGCAAATGAAATTTAGTTCTGAATTTTCTTTGTAATTACTATGATAACCTTATATAATTAATTTTGACTCAATATATAAGCTTGATTGTAATAATTTTGTTTCAATACAATCAGCCCGTCGTTATCGTGAATAGGTGTTTGTTCAAACACGTTATAAAAAAATGTACAGAAGTCAAGAAACTGATTGTTTTCTCTTCATAGAAAAGAATGTGGTGTTTTGTTTTTAATTCATCGGAAGCGCAGTGGTTCTTCAAAGAAAAAAATACACAATGAAAAACTCACCAATAAAAATTAGTGATAAAATTCATGTGCCGGCAGTGCGCTGGCCTCAATGAATTTTTTTTTTAATACTTGTTGTTTTACAAGTTGTTGGAGACCTTATTGTTTACTGGTGACTTCTCCTGGCTGATGATCGCCAACGAGCGTGAAACAGCTGTTCCAGGATGTCACTTGTAAATAATTTGGTCTCACCCATTGTGTTTTGTTTTTCTTTTTCTTTTTTTGGAATAAAAATGTCCCCTAAAAAGAAATTTACTACGAAAATGATTCATATGACAACTTTGCACTTGATGGCAAATGAATCAGTCTTTTTATTTCAAGGTGTTTTTTTTGTTTTTGTTTTTGTTAATGCTTCGCGAGAAATAGTGGATTTAATTTAAAAAAGAAAAGCAAATTGAAAGGAAGTAATCAACACTGATTGGCAAAAATTAGTAAAGCCTCGCCCTATTTCTGTCTTCAAAGTGAAATTGAACTAGTTTCGGAAAGAAATATGTATGACTCTGCTATAATTGAAAAAAAAAAATATTGAGTCATTACAAAAAAAAAAAGAGAGAGATCTTGCCCCACCCCCCCAAAAAAAAATTTTTTACTTTTTTTATTGAAACTTTTTACTTTTTTTTTTTTATCGGCTATTGCTGAGTCAGTTCCCTAACTTGCCTCTCAAAATAAAATCGTACGTACGATCCTGTATGTAATGTAAGTTACCAGCTTAAATTAACCGGCGTTGCTCGGGGTGAGGAGTCCTGATTTTCTGATAACCTATATTTTCTGCGTATAGATTAACTATGCAGAATTTTGTGCAGCTCTGTTTAAGCGCTTAGCAGTTATTATAATAATAATATGTGAAGGGGATGAAATCAGGGGGAGGGGGTAGTGAGTCCAGGTTCCAAGATAGCCTATATTTTCCGCAGGGTGGAAACAATACAAAATTTGGTTCAGATTCATCAAAGGGTGTAAAATTGTAAAGAGAACACACATACAAACATACATACCAACTATGACTTTTATATATAAAAGTTGAGGCCCGTCTTGCCTAAGAAAATGCCAGTGATTAAACGTGATTTTTTGTGTTTGTTTGGGTGAACGTTTACACTGTGTAACTATTTTTTAAAAGAGTAAAATTTGTTATATATATATATATATATATATATATATATATATATATATATATATATAAATTTTTTAAATTGTAGTTCTTATAATCTATTAAAATCATTGCAACGCGAAACCCATAGATTATGATATTTATATAATAGGATAATATAATATGATCTTCTTACATTATTTCCAATGACGGTAAGAAAAAATGAAAAAAATGCTTACTCTAAATGCTTTTTACTGCCACGTAAAGTAACATTATCTATTATGTTTATTATTTTATTTATTCAACTATCTACCGTGTATTAGTTAATCAAAAATGGCTTTTTATTTGTAAAAGCCATAGAATAACATTAGGTTTATTTAAGAGATATGAAAAACACATCTTTTTTTTTGACTTCATCAAATGATCCTGGGAACTGTGTTCTAATCTACGTTCTTTTTTTTTCTTTTTTTTTTCCTTTTGCGGACAAAGATAAAAGCACGAACTGCTAATCAGGATAATCTAAGAAATCTTTGCAGAATGACTCTTCGTTGACTTTGAGTAAATTATGTCCAAAGAGGAGATAAAAGAGTTTTATAGATAGAGGTTAGCGAGCCAGGTAAAACCTCTTTATCTGGTCGAATCTAAGTCAACAGCTTTGAAACCGTGTACGACTCCACTATTGTACCAGGCTTAGAAGAAGATTTTCGATAACAATAAAACTATAAACTATCGTTTTATAAATCTCATGCATGCCACTGTTTTGGGTTTGTTTTTTTTTATTTTGTCATTTATTTTTTATTTAATTTTATGTTAAGTTTATAATTTCTGCTTTTACAACTCTCATATTCATCTAGAGCAAATATAACAGAAAACTCAATCGAAGCTATGTTCAGAGTTTTAATAAGGTAAATCTCAAGCTCAAATCGGAATTAAATATAATACGATACAAGCTTAATTAAATATGAAAAAATTTATAGAAGATTTTTTTTTACCAGTCCTGTTAGGTATACTTATTTTAAGAATACCTGTGGTATAGGTGCTGATAGTTAGATATCAATACTTAAAAATTAAGTTTAGTTAAGTTAAATTAAGATTAAGAGTTATTTTTTCATCAATTACAACGCATATTAACTCATTTTTTTTGTGTTTAATGTTTTTGAATTTTTCTAAATTATATATTTCCCAATTTATTTGACTAAATAATTTGTAATTAATTTGGTTTTCCAATCTTTGACCAAAATTATTTTTAATTTAGTAATATTAAAAATTCTTAGCCAATTGTATCCAGTTGTTTTTTCCGTCGTTAAAATTGTTTTGCTTTATTACTTTAAAGATATTTTTCAAAATTATTTTGTAAATGAATCTTTTCTTTAATGGTTAGGATCTTATTTTTTTTCCTAATTTTTTTTTTTCCAATAAGCATTTTTTTATTAAAATTGATGTAAGCATTATTTATAATTTTTAATATTAATTTATTAATATTTTGCAATTGTTGTTTATTTACAAAAATCCAACATTCTATGACGTAGTCAAGGATAAAAATTCCATTTAAATAAATTATAATAATTTTAATAATACACAGTACTTAGACTAAGAGATTAATTTAAGGCTATTATTAATAAAAGTTTTTTAATCTTGATTAATTGGGGTTTATTGTTCTTGCTAATTGGATAAAAACATGCGCTGTATTTAAAACCTCTTCTGTATTAGCGCATTTAGTATTTTGAAAATAAGTAGATAACGCAATCGGTGAATGATTGGCCTGCATCAGAAATATTTACGAAAACTGATACCAGAAGCTCATAGAATATTGTTTATTAACAAACCATTGTTCTTTGATAACAATTTCTGATCCTTGATTTTTTTTTACTTTAAAAAACGGTTCATTAATTTTCAAAAATACTGTATATACGAACGGTTTATGTTGTTCCTTGTAAAAGGTTTTGAATCCTCCATAATTCTGCTTAAAAAGTATAATAAAATGCACAAACACACTTTCAAAAGCGAATTTTCGATACCTGTGATGTAAGTCCCTTTATCAAGCTCCATGATAAACGTAACAAAAAAAAAAAGCTTGATTTAACAATGATTCTAAACGTTTCACAAGAAAATAAGAATAATTACAGCCAATAATAAAATTTGGTAATACAATTTCTAAAGAAATGATTATAAGTAGTAATATATGCAGTTGAAATCACGAAAGAAAAGCTATTAATGACGTCCTTTGCTTATAGATTAATGTTTGCAGGACATAACAGCGCCATCTATTGCAAGATTCGTAATTTTCATAATAACGAAAATTCTGATTTTTGTATTTTCTAAAGTTAGTTATATTTTTATGTTATTATTATTTAAATAATTTTATATTTTTTTAATAACTTGGCTTGGCTATTTAATTGTCGATTTTGGATACCCTGATATTAATTCATTTCAGTTTCATGTGCAGAATTCGTTGCAGATATTTTGCTTCCGTTGAATTCAATCTTTGACTGAAGCTTCGATTGAATGATATCAAGCATTGAGTATTCAGTTTCAAGAATAATTTCACTGATAGTGACTCTAACAATATTGAAGTCAAAGTCGCTAATCCACCACTGGCTTTACACGAATTCGCTTCAAGCGACCAGTGGATAAGTGGTGAACGTTCTGCAGCGAAAAGACCCGCGCGTGGACAATTTTCTTAACAGTCTAAGCGACAAATTTGTTGCGGTAGCCGTTCTATTCAGCGCTTCGGAAATAAATATTTCATCACTTTGGAATATTTTTCAATATTTCAAGAGTCAAATTATAGGGTTTAGCTGTGTAATTCTTCTCTCGCATACTGACAGTACCTCGCCATTGCAGAGACTCCATTTATGTTTGACGTCATGATTTCCAGACGAACGTAAGTGATACGATTTCGCCTTAAAAGGCAGTCTTTCTCAAGTGAATCCTACTTTAGATTTCCTGATTTGCATTAGCAATTTACTAATTGTTAAAAATACATGATAAACAAACTACAAGATATAATTTAACGTACACAAATACTTTTCTTCTTTTTATATACTTCTATATTTACATTTAAGAGCTTACGATTCTTTAAAGATCAAAACGCTGCTTAAACCTCGACAGCCTTGTATTCTAACCACAATAAAAACGTGTCGTATCTTCCAACCGAAAACCATAACGGGACTCCGTTTTGCCATCTTTTTTCAAGTCACTTCCCTCTCCTCTTATTGTCCTCAAAATGAAAGATGACCGGCGGAAGTTTGAACTGCGCAGCTCTTCCGGTAGCTGATCAATTATGTTTTCCTGTCACAATGGACGCCCGTCGTCTGTTTTCACTGAGAAAGACACGTTGATAACGCCAAATTAAAACTTCTCTCGACTATTTAGCGTTATTTCAATACCAGTTCTAACAATAAGTATTTATATAAATAAATAAATATATATTATTTATAAATACAATGCTGTTTTGCACAGTAACAAGCCTTTACCGTAATGGCGACGTCCTGTGATAAACTCGTACGGAAGTGCCTGACCAGAGTAATCGATGATACATGCGCAGATCTCACAAAAACAGGGCGGCCATCTTTCATTTTGAGGACAATAGCTACCTTCTGCTTATGAATATATTTATCCTTTTAAAACATCGTTTTTAAATTATTCCATCAAATAAGCATAAAAAAGAAATGACTTGACCAGAATAAAAATAGAGTTCTCAATTAATAATTTGTTTTTAATAAAGTTGATTGATTACTTTGTTACAATTCTAATTTATAATAATGGTTTGGGCAATTTAGGAATTATTTTCTTCATTAACGTTTATTAATTAATTCATTTGTACCTCCGTTTTATGTTTCCGGTAGAATTTGTTTGAGGTAGGTTTTGAAATTGTTTCTGTTCAATGCAGATTAATTTTTTGTTTTGTCCATTTCGGTTTCCTAGACTACCGTTTTCTACAGTATTTATTACGCTTTGCATGTGTTTTTTGTTTCACAGCTGATTAAAGTGAATCTATATTTCTGGAGGACAGGTGTTGTCCTATCTTTTATACTTGGAATTTTTTTTTCCCTTATACCATTTTGTGCTTGACAGAATTTTCATTGAAACGAAACCCTTAGAAATGAAAGAATTATCTCTCACTGAATGAAAGTTACGAATTTCTAGTGAAATCTAACAATGTATCATAATCCATTTTAAATCCAATTTAAATTCGCGTCTGCCATGATTAAAAGTTACTTGGATTTAGGCGATGAAAAGCATTTGTAGATTAATCAATTTTCAACAAATGGAAAAATTGAAGTTAGTTTAGTCGGAAGATACGATGATTTACGGAGATGTCGTTTTCCTTTATAAGAACTTTAAAAAAATAAAATAAGTACCGGTAAATAAATAAAAAAACAGCAGTTTAAGGAAAGTAAAAGTTCTTTCGGAAACCTCTTGAATTTATTAGTTTCTCGCCTCTTCAGCATCTTTACTGATTCCAAAGTTTCATATTAAACAATTTACTTCAAATATAGCCCGTCAAAGGA
>JAFIDM010008405.1:0-30728 GCA_023159025.1 Thereuonema tuberculata | reverse complement strand
GCCCTTTCTCGATTTTGTCCTCAGTGGAAAGAAGAAAAGGATATCCAAATCATCCAAGTAAATCACTCTCATTCCTATATGGAAGCTAGAAGATGGTTACAGCTGAAGCATCTAAAAAAATCTTTTTCTTTTGCTACAAAATCAAATCAGAGGTCTTTGGGCTCTTGTGAGACAGACATTACATGTCCATCTAACGAATCATTCTCTGCTCTCTCATTAAAATGTGCGACTCCTTAGTATACAGTTCCATCACTTCACAATCAACTGTACTGTCTTTTTCAGTATCATCAGCTATTGCTGTAGCTGAACTAAACTTTTCACATGATACCTTCAGTAATGCAGTGGAAATCTTTTTATCTGTTCACATTCACCTTCTTGTGGCCATCAAAGACATTTCTCTCTAAGACAGTTTTGTGCTGATGATACAAAGAATATCTCTACTATTCTTTCTGCATTTGGGCCAACACCTCCACCTCCATACTAACTTCATTAACATTCTTTTTTAATCTTTTAATTGCTTTCGTGTATTGGAATTCCAGAGGATAATGTTATAATTTTGCACAATGTCAAGGCCCTTCTTCATATTTGTCTGTCCTTGTCTCCAGGAAACTTTCATTACAGGAACCAATTCTGTCAACTTAAAAGAATACTCATTGGTGATCAAACAGCATAATGTATAATGATACATTTGTCTCCTCATCTATTACATTGTTCCAGTGTCTCTTATTTCACTCAGTACTTCTTTAGAGACTGAATAGTAGAGTAATTCAGTCTTCTTAATTTTAAAGAGAGCTCAAGGTTTTCTTGGCGAATCAGTTGTATTGCCCAAAAGGAATCTTGGCTCTCATTCATATCTTCTTTACAGAGTCATAAAATCAAAATCTCTTTGAAATAAGAGTCGAAAGATGCATGGCTGCTATTCGTCACTACAGCTCACCATTCTTCAGGAAAATAGTAGGGAATTAAAGAGCATCAAGTTTAGGCACTTGGTAGAGGTTTTGCTCAGTTCAGCTGCTTTTATCACATGAATTTCAACACATGAAGCAAAGTGCTTAAATTGCCTTTTACTTCTTCTAATAGAGAGAATTACAATATTCCATTTTCACTGGAGGAATTATTGTTTGCCTTGGAAATGTACACAAACACTGCCTTGTGGTTCAGCTGCAATTCACTATGAAATCTTGCAACACTTATCCTTATCATCTTCAAATCTTACATTTTTAACAAGATCTGGCAACACTTATTTCCTGAGAGCTGGTACAAAGCAGTTATCCCTTGCTAAACCCTGAAAAGACAGCAGTAATCCTTACCAGGCAATGGTAACAATTACCTTCCTTACTGCACTTCCAAAGCAATTTATGGATGCTCGTGTTTTGTATAAGACATTGGAACATATGGTGAACACTACATGGTCTGGTATCTGGAGCAATAATATTCTTCCATCTATACAATGTGGCTTTCATCAACATAGATTCACCATTGATCATCTTATATATCTTATAATTTACACAGCTTTTGTCAATAGAGAACATATGATTTCCATTTTCATTGATCTAGAGAAAGCATATGATCGAACTTGGAAATATGTTATTCATAAAAGATTTGCATAATTATGGCCTTCGTGATCACATGCCCATGTTTATTCAGAATTTTCTTGCTGACCATATTTTCCAAGTTTATCTCGACTCCTCTTACTGTTATCTTCAAGAATTGGCTGTGCCTCAAGGCTATATGTTAATTGTTACACATTTCTCTTGTTAAAATAAATGGTATTACATCTCCAGTGATTCATAATTCTTATACAGGAAGACTCAGAAATCCTTGAACTCCATTTTTAAAAATTATTAGGGGTGGGCGAGTACTGGCTTTTTTATTCGAGTCTGGTAGCACAGGTTATAAGTAAAAGACTTAGTTTCCAATAGTTTTATTATAAAATTTAAAAAAGACATGAAAATTACATCTCAATAAATGTCTCCCGAGAGACGCTAGCGATCCTGGTGGCTGGCTGTTACACTAACTCAGTCTGGCAAGTACAGCGCGATGTATTCAAAAGGAATCAGCTGATACTATGACCACTTGGAGCACTGTTGTTTTCATATTTCTGGGGAAAACTAACTGGAATGGATTAAAGTTTGGACTTTGGCTGTGGCAATGTGAATGAGAGGTCGAAACAAAGTGTATCTTATTTAGTATCGACTCACACCCACTTCTGTAATATCGTATTGTTTAGTGATATGCAGAAGATATCAAACTCGTTGTTGAATATGCTGGAATTTTTGTAATGTTAAGAATCGGGACATATTTATTTTTGGCGACGTTAAGAGGAACTTTTTTTTCCGATACTGATACGATAAAAATTATTATGCGTCGTCTGCGATGCTGTCTCTGTCCCGTCTGCACCGACTACGGTGTTCGGGAATAATTAATTATTCTACTTATTGCATGATTATACGATTTAAATCAGTATTCATTTAAAGGAATGGGGATTAAATAAAACTACACCCACTCAAGTATGTTTTTAATTTGTCAAACACATTTTTTTGTAAAATAATAGCGATCGGCATTTTCAACACTTTTTAATTACTCGACTCCCATTTTCGAGTAGTCTCCACTACTCGCTCGAGCTCCGAGTATTAAAAAATACTCGAGTACTCGCCCACCCCTAACAATTATTTGCTACAAAACCAGATTAAATTTCTAAGTATTGTGGCAGCTTATGTGGATGACCTTGGGGAATGAGGTGCACCATGGGATAGCATCACATTACAACGTGCGAATTAGTAAGAAGTAAAATTAAGTTCTCCCTGAATCTCATTAAAGATCAAAGAGTTGCTTTGCTGTAAGCTTATTTTGCAGAAAACCATATGAATGTTTCATCAGCTCTTTCAACGGAAGTTGCCTGATGCTCTGCACAAAGGAAAACAACAGTGTATGATCTTTTTGACTCGTTTTCATGATACATGTAATATTCAGAATAAGCCTGGAAGAGGGCAGCCGATGTGTTGATGCCCACATTTCTGGAGGAAGTTCAGCGAAGTCTGCAGTGCTCTTCCTGAAAATCATTTCAACTGTTGTCATAGGAGGTAGGAACATCTTATTCAGCATATGATCAATACGTTTAGTAGCCCTCTGTAGCTATGGCTATTCAGAGTTCAAATAATGCAAGTGCTAATTTAAAAAAACCTTTTTCAGAGATGAGGCACGATTTCATTTGCATGATGTGTGATGCAGCTCAATTCACATTAGAACGGCTGAAATTCTGCACTGCTGAACATTGAGCAGTTGCATGAGGTTCACTTCACTCTCGTAAAGTTGGATTGTCGTGTGCCATGTTCAGAAGATGAATATATTGGATCAATGTTTTTCAATATGACTAAAACATCATCCATCAGTGATGATAGAAGAAGAGTAACGTTGCTTCCAACAAAATGGTGCAACGTGTCACACTTTAAATGAGACAATTGAAACTCCAATAGTTCTATCACACTGAACGTGAGTCCTCCAGATTTTTATTTTTATCTTTTATTTATGAAACCATAGGATGGTGCAAGAGCTGTGGAACGTCATTATCATAGATATGAGGGACATCCCTGCAGACATATGTGGACGTTAGGTGAATTTGTGTATCCAATAAAATGGTGGACAATTCCAACATCATCTACATCGAAGTCAAAGTTTGGGGTCTTTTGAATTGCCCTGTATTTGAATGACTTTTCAGGTGTCTTGCCATTCTACCAATTTACAACTGATTGAAAGACTGCATGACTGGACTATCTCAAAAGGCTTTTCCTTCTCAATATCAAGACTGTTTGCATCGATTTTATTCTTCATCAAGGGATCTTTGCACAGCCCTATATGATAGTTGTTCTAAGTGTATTTTAATTGATTATTTCTGTTCAGTAGCCAAGTAATCGCCCAAGTTTTAAAGATATAAACGAGCCTATTGTTGCGGCTAACTTTTAAGCCTAACTTTGGTATACGAGTGAAACCACATTGACGGTAATCTGAGGCAGGTTGTAACAACATTACAAACCCATTTATTTTGGATTACTGAACAAATAAATAAATCATTAAAAAAAATTAAAAGAGAGATTAATTAGCCAACTCTTAAATCCATTGAGAAATATGAAATTTCATACTCAGATTCATGAAATTAATAGTGATATATATTATCACTATTTTTCTTGTGGTGAGGAATTACAAGTGAAAAAGTGCTAGAGGAGGCACACCTAGTGATGTGATGAATACAGCAGCTGAAATAGTCGTCAGAAACGGTCAAAGTATCTGCTCAGTACCTCATGATTTTAACAGTTAAGAGTTAGACTGCGTGTTGGTTAAAAATCAAATCAACAGGTTTTCAGCGAGAACCAGGAACAGTAACTGGAGGAGGATTTGACTTTGGCTGCAGATATTTATTTGGTCTAACACCAAAAGACATAAGGAAGTTGGTCTTCCGTTGTGCAAAAGCCTTTGATTTGTGCCCACCATCACAGGATGAAAATGAAATGGCTGGGTCTGACTGGCTGACATCATTTCTAAAAAGACATACCAGATTGTCACTGCGTACACCGGAGGCCATTAGCTGAGCTAGAGCCACCAGCTGCAATCAAGCAAAATATTTCATCATTTTTTGCAAAGCTGGCTGATGTCATATATTCCTAGTTAAGGATATCTGGAATATAGATAACTAAGGTACAACGTCCAAATATCATTGTAGCCAAAATAGGAATGAAGCAAGTTGGTGCTCTCACTTCTGCAGAAAGAGGTTTACTTGATGCTGTGTGTGTTGCTGTGATTGGTATTGCCAACTCAATTCCACCAATGTTCATCTTTCCTCAAATACATTTTAAAGACCACTTCATCAGAGATGGACCACCAGGATGCATTGGAGCAGGAAACAAATCTGATAGATGGATGAACAGCGAGTTCTGTGATTTCATGAAACACTTAACAAATGTGTTAGACCATCACAGGAACGAAAGGTATTTGTGCTACTGGACAACCATAAATCACATCTAGTAATTCAGATGATAGAGGTTGCAAAAGCCAATGGGGTTGTATTCCTTTGTTTTCCTCCCCATTGCTCTCATCATCTCCAGCTATTGGATCCCATTTATAGACCTTTCAAAAATTTGTCAACACAGCTCTGGATATGTGGCTTTGGAGCAACCCTGGGAAGACGACAATTTATGATCCACCTTCTATAGTTAATAAAGCTATTCCCAGATCAGTTACTTCAAAACATCACAAGAGGTTTTGAAGCAACCGGAATCCTTTCATTCAATAAACAAATCTTGACAGATGATGATTTTCCTCCTGCTTTTGTAAATGACCAACCTGCACCTGACACTGAAAATATGGCAATGTTAACAGTTGAAGAATTTAAAACAGTTAGAAACAACCTAATCTCATTACAAATCTAATTTTCCTTTAAATGCTGATAATAGATTGAAACAAAAAATTGAACCACAACCATCAATGTCAGGTGAAAATGATGTATAGCGATCACCAATACTTTTTCACCCGAGGCTGTGAGACCTTTCCTGAAGGCTGGTCCTACTTGTGAGAAAAGACAGAAAAAAAAAAAGATGTTAAAAATGCATTAGTGCTTGAAAAAATGCAGCAGAAAAAAAGAAGAGTAAGCCACCAAAAAGGCAGCCTTCAACACTTTCTTGTAGGGGGGAAAAAAAAAATTAACAAAGTTGTCTTCAGACACATTCAGTAACAGTTCAGATGATGAAGCTTCGTCTGCTGTGAAAATTATAAACAGTTGGTGTCAGGAAAAGTAGATTCAGTGCAGTGAATGTAGGAACTATAGTCATGACGAATGCATTTCTGTTGATAAGTTTATATTTGTCATAACTGTGATTCTGATGACTCAGCTGAGAACTAAAGTGACAATTAATAATTATCAAACATAAAACTCAACACTCACAAATTAATACAAATATTTACTAAATTTAATAAAAACAAAAACAAAAAAAAATATGTTAAATTTAAGTATGTGGAGTTTTATGTTTGATAATTAATAGTTTACATGTTAGTTTACTGATTATGACAATCAAGAAGCCTACAAATTTAAGTTCTATAAATATCTTGTCTATATTTTGTAAAGCTTGGTTACCGTTACAAACAACCTTGCTGGAGGGGCAGATTATAACAGTTACAACTGTTCTTTTTTTTTGGTTTACTAATTGTAATCTAATAAAAGTTTCATTGTATTATAGTAAAAAGCTAAATAAACGCTCTTTACACTGATGTTGTGATTTTTGCTAATTATCGCTTTGTTTAGCGGAAAAAAAATATTATATAAAAAATGTTACCTATGATCTCCCTTATCTGTGGTTTGCAAGTTGCTTTTGTATTGGAACATAAATTTCTAGGTCTAATCTTGGGTGACTAAACTTTCAGGTCACCTGTGATACCTTAAGAAATAAATGTATCTTTAAGCTAAACTGCTTAAAAATCCTTTCTCATACCACTTAAGGAAGTAATCGACTTGTTTCAGTATCAGGCTCTCTATTTATGTCTTTGCGCTTTTTGCTCTTGTTTAAGTTCTAAAGTACACAAGAGGCATTCGAGTCGTCACTAAATCTTCATTGGCAAACTTTATCTCTCCAATATGTCCTTCTGTTGCATCACTATTTGGACGTTGAGTGAAGAACTTGACAGATATACATCAACTTGGAGATCTATGAATTGAAACTTTACCTGCAAGCTCAAAATTTAAAACTCCAAACACTCCTTCTACAGTCTGAAATTTGATTCTCTGCACCATCAACATTTCATTTTCCACTGGATTCCAGGTCTCATCAGAATTGGTGGCAATCAACTTGCCGATTCTCTTGATAAGTCTGCTGCCACCATTATCCCTCATTCTGATATATGCTTATTCGTTCTTGTTACCACCTGACAGCAACAGTGGGATCAGCTTCGTGTAACAAACTTTATCTAATCAGTCCTGTTTTATCCTCTTAAAATATAATACATAATATTTGACTGGAAGATGTTCTTCTAGTATGTCTTCATATAGGACACAGTTGATTAACTCATCAATAAACTCAACAGTAGTGAAACATCAACCTACTGTACGTATCGTGTGCAGCACTGTTTTAACAATTCATCTTCTTGTAATTGAATGGTCTTGCTTTTAACCCTTTGCGGTCTTATGTCGACATATAATCGACATTGAGGAAATGCCAGTCTGGTCCATTGTCGATATATAATCGACAATGTCATTTTTGAATGCTGGCGTCAGGTTTGTCGACAATAAACCGCTGTGGAAGTCATATGCTATTTCTAATGTCTTTTGTTGACGTTTTGCGCCGTCTATTGAGCGTCTGCTAAAATATTTTGTGGAAAAATCAGTCGAAATGCCGGTTGGGAAACCAAAATGGCAGGTCCTTCGTCGAGCGTTCCTAACATGTGTAAACGAAAGCGCTGTAGTGTTTTAGATAACGATTTTGAAAATAAAAAGCACAAAGACTGTATAGTGTACAGTAATAGAAAAGTAAAAGGAGGAAGGAAGGAAGGAAACATATTATTATTGTAAAACCTGCACATTTCTTTCTGCAATGTGTCCATGAGAATCCTTCAAAAGATTTCACATAATAAATTTCAAAAATTATTAATTTCTTCTTTTAATTTAACTATTATATATCTGAATTCTATTGTAATTTTCTATATTTTAACATTAAATCTTAAAAAAAAATCTATAGTTTTAAAAAAAAAGACGTTTGTCATTATGCTCCCCACAACACCCGTAAAAATACGATGTCCTGCCTGTGGACGTTTTGGGATTTGCCTAAGACCGCAAAGGGTTAATCAACATTGTTATGTTTTTAATCTTTTTAAATTCAATATTTCTTTTTAAGTTTAAATCATTTTCCCATCTCTTCGGTCGTATGGTTTATTCATCTGTGTGGCTTTGCCACCTTTTTGTAATTTTCAGGTTTTTATTACTGGGTTTTGTATACTTTTTATATATTATTTCTGTGCATTTGTCTTGCTTTTAGCCTATTATTTTTTTAATCTTTTTTCTTGTTTTGATTGTCCTTTATTGGTTAAGAAAATTGTATATATTTGTTCTGTAGTAGAAGAATTGTGTTTGTTTTTGTTTTTTTATCTATATATAGTTTTCTTACCCTACATAGTTCAATTTTTATTTTATTTTGGCGAAGCTTAGCCAAAGATGCTTTTGCCTCATAGTCCAGGCAACGAAGACCAAAAAAGACTGAATAGGGGAAATACTTCGTGTAAAAGCCAATTTTGGCACAGTTGTAGGGGAAGGTGTCCTGAACAACATACTAAAAGTACTGATGGGTGGGGGTGGAGCTAAGAGGTGGGTGGGGGTTTAAAGGTCCCGTTTTTCAGCTTTTCGTAAATAACTAGAAAACTGCCGCCTACAGCAAAAAAATGTCCATATATTAAATTAATCTATATAAAATTCTCTAGAAAAAAGGTCCTATACACTTTTTCGTTGGGATTTATACTTGGAGATATGGCGGGGGGAAAATGGACAATTTTTTAAATTAAAAATGGCACATATATTCCTAAAAATGAAATCCACATTAATTATCGAATTCCTAATTATCTTCGAAATCTAAACTATCATCTTCGTTAAAATCAACGGTGAGACAGTTACTGCTAACCCTCTGACAATTTTCCAAAGAACTGTCAGAGTAAAAAAGAGCGATGAAGATGTGGCAGAGCTTTTGACCTATGAATTAACTCCATTCTCCCTGGCTCTGTTCCTCAAGGTTGGATTGCAAAAAGAGAAGAAGTCATCCCTTTATGATGTTTTGCCAGTAGAGAACAACGCAACTCTCGATCTCACTCAAAGCACCAATGTGGTAGATGGTGTTTTCCTTCACCGCATGAAGTGGAAACAGTCCTCCAACATTTCTTCAATTTGCCATCAGTACATTGCCTACGTACAGAAACATTACGGTCAACATTGCACGGTGGTTTTTGATGGTTACAGTGATGTCAACAGCACAAAACGAGCTGAGCAGAAGCGAAGAGGGCTGACAAAAACTTCGGTTTACATTAACTGTAATGAAAGCACGACCATCACAGTTCAACAGGAGCAGTTTCTCGCCAATGAAAGGAACAAAACAAGACTGATCCACTTCCTCGCCTAGAAAATGACAACAGCAGGGATTGAAACAACTGTTGCAACTGCTAATGCATGATGCTGATGGCACTAGAGATGTGAGTTGGATAAAGCTGCTGTACATCCAACTTTGCAATATTTGGGGAGGATGTGGACTTGATAGTCCTCCTCACAGGATTGGCTCCACCATCTACCAACGTTCTTTATGAAGCCAGGCCCTGGGAAGGTGGAGACCAAATTGTTTTCAGTGCCACAACTTCAACAGCTTTCATTCGTCAAGACAATCCTCCTCCTCCACAGCTTCTTCGGATGCGACACCACCTCGGCGATCCATGGGAAAAGCAAAGTGGGAATTGCCAAGCTGTTCACAGCTAAACCTGACCTGATACAACAAATCTCAGACATTTTCACTGATTCTTCAGCATTACCTGAAGGTATTGCACAGGCCGGCGAGAAGCTGTTTCTGGCGATTTACCAAGCGCCAGCCTAGGAACAAAACCTCAACAAATTCCGGTACTCGACTTTTTTGAGAGCATCGACGAAATCGAAATCTGATACGACCACTCTTCCTCATACCAGAGGAGCTTCGAAGCAGTACTCGTTCAGAGTGTATCTACAGGTATATCTATTTACTTATCGTTGCCAAATACTGTTTTGTTTTCATTACAAATATCCATTTGAGCTAAATGCTATGTTGGTCTTATAAATTTCTTACAGCTACAACAATGGCTCGGTAACCCTCTACCACCCACCCAATGGGGTTGGTCCTAGGGAGACAATGGCATCCTACAGCCGGTGACAAGCAACGATCCTGTGGCATCCGACTCCCTTCTCAACACCATATTTTGCGGATGCACGACTGGGTGTGGGGTGCGCTGCGGGTGCCGGAAAGCAGGCATTGCCTGCTCCAGTGTCTGCGGCATATGCTTCGGCTGGTGCACTAACGGAACCCCCATCGAAGACACCGTCGACGATGACAATAGTTTCGAATTTGAAGATAATTAGGACTTCGACAATTAATGTGAATTTCATATTGAGGAATATAGGGTGCCATTTTTAACAACAAAACAAATATTTTTTTCCAAATTGTCCATTTTCCCCCCTCCATATCTCCTTAAGTATACATTCCAGCGAAAAAATATATAGGACTTTTTTGTAGAGAATTTTTTGTAGATTAATTTACTATATGAACATTATTTTGCTATAGGCCGGAGTTTACTAGTTATTCACGAAAAAGTGAAAAAAGGGACCTTTAAACCTCCACCCAGCCCTTAGCTCCACCCTCACCCATCAGTACTTTTAGTATGTTGTTCAGGACACCTTCCCCTACAACTGTGCCAAAACTGGCTTTTACACGAATTATTTCCCCTATTTTTCCTTCGTTGCCTGGACTATAAAATCAAATAACTAACTATCCATAGACAACAATCTTTCCAATGATTAATTATCTCTGATGACTCTTCCCTTATAGGAGGCAGTAGAATGTTGTCGCAAACGAGAATCTAAATGCCAAAAAAGTTCTTAAGTTTATTTTAATGAATTTGTCTTCATCATTGAATCTTGTTCTGCAAACTCACTGCCATAAATAATAAACATTTTCACACTGGCTGATAAGGAAAATGGTATTTTGAAATGTAAAGCTGTTTCATTTTGTATCCAGTCCTGATGATGGGCGATGGAAGTACTGCGCGACTATGTAATTGTGTAATGTTTTAACTTGTCGTCTATATTTTATGTTCAGTATTTCCACACATGTTAATAGACAGGTTTAAGCTAAGTTTCAAAACAAAAAAACCTCATTTTCTTTTATTTTTGATTTTGTGATAGAGGAAGGTTAAGTTTGCCATATGTTAATGTTTTTTGTTTGTTTGCTTTAATAGGAGGAAGGCCTTCGTTTACGCCGCACAGCAGCTATGGAGACCCAGTCGTCTGGTATTGTTCATCAGGTAGCTGAACCTTCTCCTGCCTCAGCAACTGTTAGTCAACTATCAAGCTTGCCACTCTATTATTGGGTCTTATTTTTCTTTGGTGCTGTGATTTTTGGACTTATTATTGGCAAATTTTTCATTTAAACAGTAAAGAAAGTGTCGGTGTGTGTACAGCTGAGGTCACACTGCACCCTAAGGAGTGTCAGTCAATCTGATATCGGATTACATCTAGATCGTTTTTCCTTTTTCTTTTGTATCATCACAGTTATTCAACTATACCCACCTCATTTCTCTCTTTCTGTTCTCGTTACCAATTCCAGTTTTATTCTAACATTATTAATTGCACTTTTTAAACAAAAGATATTATGACTTAATGTAATTTTTTGAGACATAGGGGTAAGTAAATTATGATGTCAATTCAATTTTTTTTTGTTACTTCATGAAAATAATAAAAAATTAATAATAATAAGTATAATAAAACAAAAGTAGGGAATTGTGTTTGTACTACCAAATAAAATGTAATGAAAATAATGTGAGTGAGCATTTCTTATGGTGAGGGTGGGTTTTTTGTGTGAATAGGACAGTGAGCTCGGCTGTACGTGCAAAATCCAGCCAAGATGACTGAAGTGAAAAATCATTTGAGGCTGTGGGCACAGCAGCTACAGATTAACCACTCATGGATAGTTGAGTAGCCTGTCCTTCATTATTGTTAATCACAGTATGATAGCTTTCATGTTTGTCATTCCCACCATGTATTTTTCCTGGCAATGTCATATCTGTATTCTTTTTTGCCAGACAACTCAAAGGTGCGTTAATAGTGGCTAATCCTAATTCTGAATGTTGTTACCTTGTGCAACTTTTTTGAAAGAGGCACACTGTAATATCAAAACTGTGGCCAATCAATTGAAAAAAAAAATAACAAAAAATTCTACGACTGAACTGGTGGGGGCAGTTGCAAGTGTAAAAACAAAAAAAGTGCACATGGAATTCCGTTAACAAAATATTTGAGTATTGAAAATAAAATGTTGAATTTCATGTCTGTTATTAATATGCAATCAAATAAATAAAAAAGTGAGTTTTAAAAGATTTAGTAGTTGTGCTTTAACCTGGGCTTTTTGTAATAGTTATTAATTTTAAGCAGTATTTAAATATAGATTTGGTCCTTTCACACAAGCAAATCCATGATAATAAAAAAACAATAATACAAAAAGAATCCTGTAGTTTAGTGGAAACACTTCTGGGTAAAGGGAGAAAAACACCAGGTGAAAAGCATCTCAAGATTGCGGGCTTGGCCTTTCATAAATGCACAATCTGTTAACTAGATAGCCTTCACTGTGATGTACATTGCATGTACTATTGTACATGTACTAACACATGTTGTATTTAATGTACTATAGTACCTGTAAATTTGGCTGTGGGGAGAGTAATGAAACGACTGCAATAGGGAAGAGAAACAAAGTTCACTGTAAAACCATTACTGGTCAATTTGTGTGGGAAGATTCTGTTATTCAAAGACCCTGTAAAGTATCTGAAATATTGTATATTTGTTAATCTTATTTAAAAGTTATCCGATTATTGTTAGATGATATCTTTAGCTACCTCTACCATAAAGAAAAGCATTTTTCTTGAGAACATTTTATATTTCCCCTTCCTGTAATCCTGAAGTTTCATTGCCAAAATTCATCACCAGCTTCAAAAAAATAGTAATAAAAATCATAATTAATCTCTCTGATTTGTTTTAATAATAAAATTAAGTGATAAAAATTTCTTTGATCAAGTATTTATTATTGTATATTTTTTTTTTTTAAAGTCAGTTTCTTCCATTTTTTCCCCCCCAATTAACCCCCCCCCCCCTCCCATTTTCCTTTTTTTTTTTTTGTTTTTAAGAAAAACTGTTAACTATTGGCTCTTTTGTCTCCGAAGCTTCAATTTTTTTTCCCCCTTGTCATATTTATAGAAAGAGAAGTGAAAGTAAAGAAGGAAAAAAAAGTATCATTTCAACAGAAAAAATACTCAGCATTTTCCCCAAAACATTTCCTTGAACTGTAAATGTTACGTTGTCTTTCAAACGGATTATTATTATTTTTAATTATTTTTTTTTTTTTAAATTTCTGAAATGCATATTTTTTTTTTTTTTTTTTTTTTTATGTGTGCTTGTAAAGTTGTAAATGTTAAATGAGTACATGAATAAATTTTATAATAAGATTCTCACTAAAGGAATAACTGATTTAATTTGAAAGCTATACAAAATAAACCTTTGGATTGTTATTTATACACAGCAGCTGGAATGACACATTTTCAATTTCATTCTTATTTTTTTCCTGAATACAGAGGCAAGTGATTTGGTTTGAGTCACCTTGGATTTTAGGTATCCGCAGCTAAGCATAATTTAAGTATGAGTTTTCTAAGTGAAAAGCAAAAGATGAAAAATTGGTTTAAATTAAATAAAATTAATGCTTAGCTATTTATGATTTATACATATAATGGTTTCTGTTCTTTCTTTCTTTGTTTTTGATTAAATTCAAATCAATTATCTGGTGCTGTAAACCATATCCATAGATCCTAGCTGATACATTAACATGTATAATTGTAGATAGACATTTAAAATGTGTGCACAATTTTTGAAATAATCTTGTAAACACAGCTGAGCAATATTTTTTCCATTGTGTCGACTATATTTATGAAGCAAATAAAAATCTGGTTCTTAGAGCATGTTTGGCCAGCCAGTTAGAAAAAAAAAACCGCATGACAAAGATCTGGTTTCAATGGTACCAGTACGGAATTTGTATTTATTTGTTTGCAGAATGCCTTTTTTTTATATAATTTTTTTTGGTTTCGATTACTTATAAATTAATTTTATTCTTTGTTTTGTTCTGCATGTAAATATGTAATTTTTGTAAATGTATTTCCAGTGCACTAGTAATTCCACTTTGGAATTAAAATCCAAACTTAGGTTTTACATGTAATAGTGGTTTACAGTGCCATGTATGAAATAATATATGTTTTAAAAAAAGATGAATTGTATATTAGAAGCACTAAACTAAGAAAGGAAAGATAAGATACTTGCTTTAATAGGCGAGTCTTTATACATATAAATATCTTTCTCTGACTAGTGTATATATATATATATATTTAAATATATATATATATAATTAAACAAAACAATCTATAACCAGACAGTTACTTTAATTAGCTAATATTTGGTCTTACATAGATTGTAATGCTTGCTGGTTAAAACTTTTCGTATAATAAAATTTTAATGATCAAATTAAATGTTCTTGTGGGTTTGATTTAAAAAATTATATATCAGTAAGATACATGTATGAATCTAATACAAATCCTTCTAATAAAATCATGTTAAATCCTTAAACAAAACAGAAATTTTGAAAATTTAGTATGCAATTTAAAATTTCTTAATTGTATGATGACAATTACCGTATTGGCCCGAATGTATCGCGATGCTTTTTTCCGAAAATACAATCTCAAAAACAGCATTTGTGTTATTTTCACAGTCTTGCATTTTAAATAGTGCCTGATTGTAGACCACGTGCAATACAACTCCCGCTCATTTCCTCCCACGCCACACTCTTATGTCTGCTAGTTCAGCTTCGTTTCGTTTTTGTCTTCCTTGACCTACTTAGATTTAGAACGCTGGGGTTATCTAACTAATAATGAGTGATGAAGAAAGAGAAGATGTAATGGCTCAAGATGAAGAAATGAAGCCTGCTGATCACATGGAAAAGAAAGGTTCTTCCACATTTTTAATCAACAAGGGATTGCGAAGGAGCTACGACGTAACTTCAAAACCATGATGGCAAACGAGGCTATTCAAACGAATAACGTAAGAGCTGCACAGAAATATGGCGTTTCCGAAGTGAACATTAGACTATGGAGCAAACAATTAGACCAATACAAATCGGCAAATATAATTCGTAAGCTTTCCGAGGACCTAACAAAGTTGTGAAGAACTTGAAAATCTTGTTGTGCTGTACATTCAAGAAAAACGTGCTGAAGGGTTCCCGATTTCACGTGAAACGATAACTTTCAAAGATATTGAGGTAGGAAGGGAATGGAGAATTTCAAGAAATGTATTTAAAGCAAGTCTTGGGTGGTGCAAACGTATGATGAGGCGCTAAGGCTTGTCACTGCGTCGGCGCAGTTCTCTCACGCAATGTTTGCCGAACGATTTTAATGAAAAGCTGTTATCATTTCAGCGTTATGTTAACGCATTGCGCAAAAGCACAACTATCTCCTGGGACAGATGGGAAATGCCGACCAGACGCCGATCTGCTTCGATATGCCTTCAAACACGACTGTGCACAATAAAGGCGATAACTCTGTCATTGTTAAATCGATGGGCAATGACAAGTCGCGGATCACTCATGCTTGGCTGATGGTAGGAAGTTGCCCCCGTACGTTATCCTAAAGCGCAAAACGATGCCTAAAGAAAAAAACACGACCAGGAAACATTCTTCATGTTCAAGAGAAGGGGTGGATGGACGAGGCAGTAGTAGTGGATTGGCTGAAGGTTGTTTGGGGTCATCAACCCGGCACTATTGAGGCAGAGGGCTATGCTTGTCCTCAATTCCTTCAGAGGACACCTCACTCCATGGACCAAGCAACAAGTGGCATCCATGGACACTGATCTCATAATCATTCCAGGGGCAATGAGGTCCCAGTTGCAAGTACTTGATGTGGTAGTAATTAAGCCATTCAAAGACTTTGTAAAGAAAGAATACAGTGCATGGTTGTTGGCAGGTAACGATGCTCTAACACCTACAGGCAAGATAAAGAAGCCAACCATTCCACTGCTCATGCAGTGGATACTCACTGCATGGAACAAGATTTCCGCCGAGAGCATTGTGCATGGCTGTAAAAAATGCTATATTTCTAATGAAATGGATGGCACAGAGGACGATGTTCTGTGGGAAGATGAGGGGGAAGTTGAACCTGTCGAAGAGGACAACTCAACTTCTAGTGAAGATTCTGACTACGAATCACACGGGTGAACTGTGGTTGGCCTAGGACTGTTAAAAGACCTAGGCCTAGGTCCTAATATTATTCAACATGTTTTGCTGTAACAGTGAAATTTTAGGTTGTTCATTCATTGTATTGAAAATAAAAATTGCTTGTAACCTACATTTTAATTTTCTTTCGAATTTTTTATTTTTCTTGAAATTGGGTGTTGTGTTATACTTGAGGTTGTGCTATATTCGGGCCAATACGGTAAATGTCAAATCCATAAAAACTTGAATTATGCTTCATCTATCCAATACTTCTTCAGCGCACAAGTTTTGTTGCTGGCCTTGTTGTATAATGTGAACTTAAAAAAAGCTTTTTTCAATCACATGATTGGATAGGCCAATATTTATAGAGGGGTTGGTGCAAATTAACCATGATTCTCTTGAGCATAATGAGAATGTATTGTTGTTTTGTCTTAAGATTCTTATTTTATCTAATTTAGGTCCGTGATTGGTTTCTTTATTATGTAATGCAAAAATGAGATTAATATCTTTCAAAAGCTTATATATTCTTACCCTCTTTTTTTTTTTTTAAAGTGTTTGTGAGTTGTGAAGTCAATATAACTTTTCTTTTTTTACCCCCATAGGGAATTTGATGCACACTTTTTTTCTTAGTGGGTTTAAATTCTTAATAAGTTTAAATTAAATGACAAAAACAAAGAGCTTCTGGTGAGAACTTTAAAAGCCTATTTCGAATATTGCATTATTTTACTTTTCTTTAAAAAATGTTTTCATCTAAGGAAAGCTGCTTAATAAAAAAAAAATCAACTGTCGACTGAATACAAACGATACAAATCATTTTCTGAAAAAAAATAAATAGACATTAATAATTAATGATACTGGATTTAGACAACTTGCTTACTAAAGCATTCATCTGGATTAACATGCATCAGTATCATTAATGCAGTATGAATTCATTGTTTTTGCTTTTAATGTTTTAAATACTGGAATTTTTGTCTCTTGATGTTCAAATACAAAATTACATGGAATGTTGTCTGTAATTATGCAAGCCAAATTTCAAGAAGATCAGTTCAGATATTAGGGTAGAAAAGGACACAATCGACTGATTTTATGAGGCTGCCTTACTAGGAGAATGGGCTCAAAACAATGTTATCAGAAACTTAAATGCAGATCTACATTTTACGTTTTTAACAAAGTAAACTACGTACTTTTGAGATGCATCGGTCTCTTAAAATGTCAGGATTAAATTCAGGAACTTGAGAGAAAACTAAAGATTTGTTGTGATTGCTGTGATAGAAGAACATATTCCAGAAAACTCAGTTTCAAAGAGCACTGCAACAATGTTTCTTCAATGATTTAGATCTAAGTGTCATGGACAGCTGTGCTTCGTCATTCAAAGATATATATGAGTATAATGATTAATTCATTTCATTTTGCTTCATGGATACTCTTAATTTCCAATTATATAACTAGTGTTAAAAAATGTTTTTAAGAAATGGTATTAATAATAACAATGGGTGAGACCAAATTAAATTTGGTCTCATCCCTTGTTGTTATTAATAATTCAAATGCGCAGTTTGAATTTTTATGCTTTAAAAAAATTCATTGAGTCCTGCGCACTGCTGGCACATGAATTTTCTCACTAATTTTTCATTGGTGAGTTTTTCATTGTGTTTTTTTTCTTCTTTGAGGCACCACTGCGCTTCCGATGTATCGAAGTAGTATTAATACTTGCCTATATTTTACAGCCACAATTTTTAACAATCGACATGATTTTTTTTTGATTTTTTTATTTGTAAATGAGGCCAAAAATTTATGGTGGTTAATGAAACAAAGAATTATAGAACATATACCTTCATCTTTCAAAGGATAGATGGGACAAAATGATTGTAAATAGCCAGTTACACTGGAAAATCTAGCAAGTATCACCGATTTGCTGATCAGTACCGTTCCCTGTGAGGGCAAGCCTATCTCTTCTTTGAGAATATACAAAAATCAATGGCTTTAATGATTCGTGATTAGAGTTAAATCTAGTAAGTTTTAAGGGTTTTAATCATCAAATTTTGGAAGAACAGAGCTTGAAAAACTTAAGTTGAACCTTTACTTAATTTTTATTACTTGAAGTTCCCACAGTTTTTGTACTTTGGAATGCTGTTTCTTGCAGATGAATACTGAAAATTGTGAAACTAACTCGGTGTCATTTCTGAATATGTCAGTTCAGCAAAACCAAAAATACTTTTTGGAAAGGACACTGGAGCAATTTCATATCTTAATAATAAGAAGGTTACATTAGAGCTTGTCAATCACTTCAGAAACTTTAGAAGTATTCTCAGTAAAGCAGCGAAACAACGGATAAAACTTTCTGCTTACATTAATGCAACTGAGAATACGTTAGATATTTGCTATGATTATCATACTATGGCAAGCAATATTGAATGAAATTATTTTTGAATAATTCTTAATGTTTGGGAAGAATTTTCAATTACACCTTACTTTTGATCATTTTAATTTGCCATTTCCCTTTTGCAAACACCTAGATTGCTTAGAAAAGATGCACATTCTGTATCTTGTATCATAAACTTGTTTTGGGTTATTTGTGATAACACTGTAGCTGCCCAGAAAATAAGAATAATAGCTCAAATTCTAATTTGTGTTCTTTTTTTCAGATGAGACAATCTCAAATATCGCTCTTGGGAAACTTGATGAAATTCTCTTAAAATTTTAATTATCTTGGTATTACTCCAAAATAGATGTGATCAGTAAGGCGATGACCAACCTAATTGAAATTTTATGAAGAATAAGACTAAAATATCTCTGGATAGTAAATTAAATACTGAGGAACATGATAAGCGTCCTACAAAACTTCTGCAGAAGTAAAGCTGACTTTGATAGAGGGAGCGAAGAAGTGGGTACATTGCCAGAGATAATAGAAAACCTCATTCAAATGAATGGCAGTGATATATATTTTATTTTATGAAGAACTTGCATGAATTGGCTACTTTGGATAAATTCAAAGCTTACAGAAGAACTGTTACTGTTAGATTTCATTACATATTGAAGTTTAAATTTTGTTTTGTGCCCATTACAGTACAGGAAATTTAGAACAGTTAAAAGTTAGGAGATGGAAGGACATGTACAGGGGTGGACAAAATAATAAGAATGCATGTGAAACGACACACAATCTTCATTAGTAAGGTGTTGGCCCACCATTCGCCTGAATTGCAGCTTGTATCTGATGTGGGATGGACAAATACAGGCCATGCACAATGTTCAAGGACATACGCAGTCATTCCTTGTGCAGAGCTGTCTCTAGTTCAGATAGTGCAGAGGGAAGTGGAAACCTACCACTCACTTTGGCCTCCAAAATATCCCACAAATGTTCGATTATGTTAAGATCAGGAGACTGGGGAGGCCAGACAAGATGTTCCACTTCATATCGTGCTCATCAAATCATGCTTGGACACACCGTGCAGTATAATGTCTTGGAACAGAGGTCGTTTGCCAAGGAACACAGACTGCAGCATAAGATGGAGGTAATCACCTAGAATGCTGAGATAATGCTTTGCTGTGACCTTCCCATAACGGAATATAAGTGGCCCCAGACCACGCCAAGATATCGCACCCCACACCATCACAGTGTTCACAGTAAGAAGGGGGCAATCAACATGAAAGGCTTCTACAGGCGTTCTCCACAAACAAATACATCCAGTGGTCTGAAATAATGTAAAGGAAGATGAAATAAGGTAGAGGTGATGTATCCCCTCAGCTGTAGTGCTTAAAGCCATTACACGTAGGATGTCGCCAATGGTTTTGGAATAGCTGCTCTGCAGGAATGTTCACAGCATGCATTTCCCGTTGGATAATTTAGGTTGATAAAGGTCCTGGAGATGGGTGTTCATCTCGGAGGTTATCTTGGATACCGATGTCTTGTGCTGTTGGGTCACCATTCGCTTGAACCCCCGTCTGTCCCAGTCATTATATAAACATTTCAGTATGGTGCCTAATGAAAATAAAATTATCTAAGGAAGCACATGAGTGATATGTGTTCACCAACGGCAGCAGTAATCTCAGGATAAATTCAGCTATTATGTATTAGCTTAACTGTGGGGATAAGAGATCACAATTATAGCCGCTTTACATTTACCATTTCACTCGCCATCACACATGTCGAGGAGATTGCGATAGATAGCCCCTGCACTATCTTTGAAGAAATGGCGCCATTCGAGATGGCGCAATGTCACACCAAGGCTCCTGGTGACGAATTGTAGAACTTGGAAGTCCAATCGATTTGTATCTATTTATTCGAAATTACCGATTACAAAAATGATTTTCACGATCGGAGGGCATCTTTTCCTTATGTTTTCGTGGATGCTTTCATAAAATGTTACATTATTAATCAAAATCGTTTCAGAATTTCAGCTTGAAAATTTGAATTGACAGCGATCGAGATCTCGAAAAGATATCGTCGTTGATCGAGATCTAACGAGACCAAATTATTTATCGAACCTGAAAACAAAGAAACACAAAACGATGAAAAAAAACACGAATATTTCCTATTTTAATTAATTAAAAACATTCTTTCACCTAACCGATGCATTGACTAAATGGTTTTTATATAAATCAATGCCATTTTTTTCGTAAATAAAACGTATTGCTTGTTTAACTTCAGGGAGGATTATTGCGATGTTTCCCTGTATTATATTCCTTTTTTAATCACTTTTCTAAACGTCTTTCAGATAGACTAAATTTCCCGAAGTATAAATACTGAATCTGTAAAAATTTACAAATATAGAGCATTACAATTTTTTTGTGGTAAGTTATATGTTTTTGGGATTTTTATGAAGTTTTATTTCTATGCTTGTATGGAGACAATGAACTAACTTATCGATATCCAATTTCCTATATCAATAGTCCTCATGCGTTCAAATTTTTATCACGAATACAATATAATAAAATATTACATATTCATATATAATTCATATTACATATTCATATTACAACATAATATAATATTACATATACAATAATGAAATATATTATACACTCATGGACAAAAAAATTAGCACACCAAGAAAAGAGTCGTCAAAATGAAACGAAAATTTACATACGTAATGACTACTTTGATATAAGTAAATGATAAGAAAATCAAAGAAAAAGGATAATTTATTTCAGAGAAAAAGGCAAAAGAACGGAGGAGTTAATACTCCGTTGGACCCCCTCTAGCACGAATGCACGATGAGATACGATCAGGCATTGAGTCATACAAGTTCTGTATGATGTCTTGAGACATTTCGTTCCATATTTGCTGTAACCTTGCCTCTAGTTCGTTCAAACTCGTGGGATGCCCAACTCGTCGTCCCAAATGATCCCAGATATGCTCTATTGGAGACAAATCTGGGGATCGGGCAGGCCAAGGAAGGGTAGTAACAGTGTGGAGACAGTCTTGTGACACCCATGCCGTATGAGGCCCAGCATTGTCTTGTTGAAAAATGGCTCCTGGGAGCTGTTGCATGAGTGGCAACACATATGGTTGCAGGATTTCATGAACATACCGCTGGGCTGTCATGGTGCCATGGAACAATACTAGGGGTGACCGTGTATTGTAGGCAATGGCACCCCATACCATCACACCAGCTGTGGGAGCGGTGTGTCGCTGTACAGCAAAGGCAGGATTGAAGCGTTCACCACGGGCTCTCCACACACGAACACGATTGTCATCACTGCCGAGATTGAATCTGGATTCGTCGCTAAAGACGACCTGGTTCCATTCCGCTGCAGTCCAGTTTCCTCGTGCGCGGCAAAACTCCAAACGGAGGCGTCGATGGGTGGGCGTCAAGGGCAGCACACGTAATGGGCGCCGCGATACCAACTGTCCTTCAGCCAGGCGCCTTCGTATGGTTCGAGAAGACACAGCGGCCCCTAGTGAAGGTGCTACCTATGCCTGGATGGCGGCCGATGAAGCAGTTGGCTGTACGCGTGCATTTCTGTCTATGTGGCGGTCTTCTCGACGACTGGTCTGTCGAGGGCGTCCTGAGCCTGGTCTTCGTGTACATGACATCTCTCGGGTCCACTGGTCCCAACACCTCCTCACAACACAATCAGAGCGGCCTAATTGACGAGCTACTCGCCTAGCTGACCACCCAGCTTCTATCATCCCGACGATTCTCCCTCTCTCAAACTGCGGCAACTGTGTATACTGTCTTCGAACACAGCGTAATGGCATGTCTACCTCAGCTCTTCCTTTGTAAATGATTCAGCACACTCAAACAAGCTGTGGTTACCTGTTTTATACTCCACAGAGTACGATGTTCAACGCCCTCTACCGGCTAAACGTAATGCGCAATCACGCTGCATTTCTAATCATTTGCATATCTCCCCGACATGTACCTTCATTGCAAGTTTCGTTACGATCCCGCAATTATTTCTTGGTGCGCTAATTTTTTTGTCCATGAGTGTATATTTAATATATAATATAATATAAAATATTATTCAAAATATAATACGATATGTTTATCGCCAGTAATTCAAAAACATCATATATAACTAATACTACAAAAATCTTTGAAAACTGAAAGATGATGTTCATCATATGTGTAAAAATAACAAACAAACAATAAAAAAAAAAGAATAATAGTGAAAGAACTAAAACAAGAAAACAAAGTTTCTGTCATTCTGCTGACAACTGCTAATAAATTCAATTATTGACGATATTAGTTGACAGAAATAAAAATGAGAAAAGCTTTACGAAATGCAAAATACCAGGTGTCGAAGAAATAATGTGAGATGTCTGAAGCGCTAGTTGATAAATATTAGGCGCATTGATCTCAAACTTTGCATTGTTGGCTTATGGGTCATGGGGGAGTGCAATCATGAGAAAAAAGTTTAAAGTTCACAATAGTTACCACCAGGGGGCATGTGGCGCTGCTGTCGGCTATGCAGTATTTTTTGGTTTTCGCTGCTCGTTCAAATTCGGAATTGTGGAACATAACGGTTGGACACAGATGCTGTTCAATGTGTCCTGCATCCTCAGAAACAATTTGCATTCAGTGCATACCGTGCTCTGTAACATGTCATAGCAATTAAGCATACATACAACTATATTCACGTCTTATGGCGTTTTTCAAGTTCTGTAGCGGGTGCACCCTACATCGATAGACCCTATCCTTGAGATAATCCCCGAGACAAAAGTAACAAGTATTGATGTCAGGGGATCATGCAGGCCATACATAAGGATAATGCTTGCTTATTATGCGATCATTAGGGATGCACTCTGCAATTGCATTCCTAACAACACGCGATGTGTGCGGTGTAGCTTCATCTTGCATGAAGCCTTGACTGTGTTAGAGCACCATGCTGCTGCAGGAATGGAAACACTTGGTTTCGAAATAAAGATGCCTAGTGAGCCCTTGTCACATATATTTGTTATCAATAGCAGTCCTCGTTCTCTATGATTACTCTGATACGTTTGTATTGACGTAACCCTTATAGTGGCATTCGAATGCAACTGATAATAAAGCTTCACGAGTAAAGCGCTGTCAAGAAGTTTTAACGGGATTGCTGTGTGCATGAGTCATCGTGTGCTAGCCGACAGCAGCCCCATATGATCCTTGGGTGGTGACTATGTGAACTAGAAACTTTTTTCTCATGATTGCACTCCCCATGAGCCATAAGCCTACAATTCAAAGTTGAGATCAATGCAGCTAATATTTATCAACTTATGCCGCTTCAAACGCTTCACATTATAACTTGGATACCTGGTATTTCTCAACTAAAAAAAAAAAGCAATATATAGTGGATGTACTAAATTCGAATACTATTATGGTTATAATGCAAAAATCTTGTTCAAAAAATATTATTTATTCACTTACGTCAGCGTCTTTTTCCTTATAACTTAATAATTGGTCCAATAGATAATAAGAAAGATCAATAAGGATCAAACTTATGAGAACCTAGGTTGTCTATGAAATGTTCAGATTTGTAGAACAATTAGTTTATGATTTATCTGCAATATAAATAGATGGACAGCAAAGAGCTTTTTTTTTTTTTTTATTTTGATTGGTCGGATAAATTCCAAAAGGAAAATTCGTTTTTCTATCATACATTTAGTTCTAAAATTTTATTTTATATTATGTTCTGTTATGCATGATGAATGTGAGTGACCAGAGAAGCCGAGCACTGCTGTCTTAGGTCCCTGCAGATATCATACAGATATTTCCTCTGTTCTTCTTTTTACAGACGGAGGAAATAACGAAGAATGAATGGTGGAAATTGTGCAGGGAAATGGGAGAACATTGAGAAAACCTGCCACCACGAGAATCACATGAGAAGCAAAGGCCAGTACTCAAGAGGTGAGAGGCCGATGTCTTAGCCACACGCTAACTGCGCGACCAAAATTTTATCTTAATTGGATTTTTCGTGACCTCATAGGAAGGACCTGTTAGGGTTCTCATGTCTTTGTGTAGAAATTCGCTTAGTTCTCGTCTACACGAGTGTTAAAAACGCTGCGTTGCTAACGTTCTTAAGCTGATATGATAAATGAAATCACTGATCATTTGTATTTCGATTTTCAATGTTACAAGCAATGTTCACGAAATCCTTTTGCAAATTATAACTCCCGCAATTATATTTAGGGCTGAATTTAATTATCTCCAAGAATAAGCTTCTGCTACAAAAAGCAATAACAAATTATTGATATTTAATCTGTTCCACATTTCCTTCTTCATCAGACCGACGAAGGACATTCGCTTGAATTGGTAAAAATTTTACAATAATAGCTATTGATATCTACAATAACCCTTAGCACAAGTCCGACGATTTCTCCCTAAACTCGGCGGCCTCCAGACACTTCCATCACGGCATGACAGACGCGGTTATTCGGACACCCAATCGCTGATCAAGAATTTTGGTTAGTATGAAGTAACATCATTTTTGGATTTCAGCTTTATTTAACTACTTATTTATTCAGCAAAAGTCTAATATTTGAAGGCTAATTTAATGTAAAATTAATAAATTAAAAAATCTGTTGAATTTTGCTGCTACAGATCACTTCAAATTGCTCTCTTTTGTTTCAAGTCTTTTTATTGGTTGACTGTATACTGCCTTCCGGCTTTTAAGAAAGTTGTAATTCAGTATATTGATTCAATATTAAAAAAAAAATCACTGCTTTAATACTTTTCTGCTTTTTTTTTTAATAACAAAAGTATGGCTTCTTTTTAAGTTTTGTAAATATATATATCGTACCTTTTTTGTGTGAAAAAGTTGTCTTTTCGATATCACAAACATATTAAGGAAGGTGTACTTAGGATTTTTCCAATACACCCAAACCAATATGCTTACTAAGTTGGGAAATCAACTGAGGTGACTCTTCATAGACTAGTCTCTATTCTTGACACCCCACTTAAAGATAAAGAAAAAAACTCCTGCAGCTTTTCTTGATATTGAAGGATCATTTGATAATACATCCTTCTTCTCTATAGATAGGGCTGCCCAAAAATATGGTATTGAGTCAGTCTTGTGAATGGATAAATTCTATGTTGAAAAGCAGAACTATTCATACTTCCATTTATGAAGATACCTTACAAGTCTCGGTGATCAGAGGATGTCCGCAGGGAGGGGTTCTTTCACCTCTTTTATGGAGTCTGGCGGTTGATGAGCTTATTGAGGGACTAATAAATAAAGGACTTTATAATCAGGGATTTGCAAACGACATTGTGATCATTGTAAGTGGAAAATTCCCTAACGTGATTTCGGATCTGATGCAAAATGCATTAAGTATTGTTGAAAATTGGTGTGATAATATTAAATTATCCATTAATCCCAATAAAAAAAAATATCTCTGCTAGTTGCGTCCAAATTGCGGATTGCAGGGGAATCAATTTGGACGAAGGTATCAAGGAGGTTTTAATTGTAATTTTTTTTTTATTTTTCACCAAGTGTGCTGGCTGTTACAATTTTATTTTAAACTATTTCACGCACGTTAAACTATTAAGCTAATGAACATTCTTGTTCTATATAAATACAAAACTGAAAGTGATATAACATTGCTTAATTAGGATTTAATATTATTTAAATATCCAATAGTGACTTCTCCTGTTTTACGAATCCATTTGCAAAGAAAATTTAAAAAAACAAAACAAACAAAAAAAAAAAACAGAAATTTAATAAAACCGGCAACCCTTAAAACACTATGTACAATTCAAATTAGATCACACTATAAATCACTATGTACGTTTCAAATCCCCTTTTCATTAGGACTCTTTAACAGTTCTTATAATCTAATCCTCCGCTGTTGGATTCGTCCTTGTGATTAAAATGAAAGAATAAAAGAACCTCCATCTAGCGTCAAATTTAGTAGGATTAGATGATGGGAACTGGGGATACATTGGATAAACAGTCCTAATGAGAAGGGGACTTGAAACGTACGTACGCAGTGATTTATAGTGTGATCTAATTTAAATTGTACGTAATGTTTTAATGGCTGTTTTATTATGTTTTTAACTTCACGTTAAATATTAAAAAAAAAAAAAAAAAATGGTTTATAATAAAGAGGATTACAGTTAATTCGACACCTCGTGTAATTGGTGATTTTCATTATTGGTACATTATTATGTATCTAACTAACATGTACATGTAAAATGAATCAAAATACATACTGTACTTAATATCTAACTTCTCCTTACCTCTTTGTAATGACTTGTAATCATAAATATTTATTCATATACCATATTTAGTTATTAATTGTATTTTTTTCATGGTAGCATACATTAATATTCTGTCATCCCTTGTGATTATCAAACAAGCCAAATAATTGTGATTTTTTACTGTATGTGAAAAGAGAAAGCTGTATCTACTTGTGCTTCATGAAACCTTCCAACTCAGTTTTACAGAGATAGGAATTTAAGCTGCTTTTAGAGATTTTTAGGCTGCCATTTTTTTTTGGGGGTGGGTGGAGGTAAGAGCAAGGAATTATCAAATACGATGGAATCCAAGCTGGTTTCCTAATTGCTTACTAGACCAGACTCTGCTGGTGAAAAATATCAACCTACTACCAAATTAGACTAATGAATGGAGATGAAAAACTGATGTGCAAAAAGCTGCTATATTTAGAGCTCTCTAGTTAGTCCTTCATTTCCTGTAAAAATTCAACAGGAAGAAACAAAGCCCTTTCAGTGACTTCCATAAGAATACTATCTGAATCAATGACTGCTGAGCGAAGTTGTTTTTCTTCTTTAAGAACTAAAATGAACTGAACTGATAGAGTGCAAATAAACAACATTCTCGTCCGGCCACTGTAAAAGCATGCAATGTGTTATTGATATTGATGTGTGGTTAGAATAACGGAGACTAACGTCAGTAGTTCAGCATAATGTACACGTTTTATTTACGTTTTATTTACAGTTTATGTACAGGGTTATCGGATTCTAAAAACAGGTCAAAGTTATGTATATAACACCCCTGTATATAAAACCCCTGAAAGGTTGGATTCTGGCAGATGAGGTCGTCTTTCTCGAAGCTCTGTGTCAGGTCCGTGTTTGGAAGAGGGGAGCCAATCAGCTGGACGAACGCCCTTCCGGTTCAGCCAATTGCAGTGCAGCTTAACTGGCCAATCCGAGAAGGTTTGCGACTTTGGGTAGCTGGGGTCGTCTCTCTCGAAGCTCTCTGTCAGGTCCGCCGACATTGCATCATAGCTCCCCTTCAAAAGTCAACGCCCTCGTTGACTTACTTGTCTCGGTAACGTCGGGGTGGAATGATATTCCTTTGTGAGTGGTGCAAGGGAGGGTGTGTGTTCTCTGGTGTTGGTCCGGTTGGGAGGGTGTGGTCCAGGGGTGAAGATGACGTAGTCGTCTGATTCTACCGTTATCCAGTAGTTCTCGATCGCCAGCGGTAGTCCAAGTGTTACCGGTTCTGCAGGCTCGTCATCTGCTTGTAGGTATCGCTTCATCCGGGTAACATGGGCTACCTCTGTTGATTGGGTGCGTGTACTTCGCTGGAGTCTGGAAATCTCATAGGTGACATCGGAGAGGCGGCAGTTGATGGTGTAAGGCCCTCGCCAACGGTGTAATAGTTTTTCGGCAAGGCCTACAGTGCTCGTCGGGCTGAACACGAGAAAGAGGTCTTCTGGATTGTAGTTGACCTCCCGGCAATGCTGGTCGTACCTGCGTTTGGCCTCTCTTTGGGCGTCTGCCATAAATTGTCGGGTTATCGTGTTTGCGTCATCTAGGCAGCATCTGATGGCAGCAGTGTAGTCTGTAGAGGTCTCCGGGGTGTGGGCTAGCAGGGTGTCTAATGTATTCTGCGTGTGACGACCATGTATGCAAAAGAAGGGTGTGAGAAGTTGTCTCGTTCACGCGGTGGTTGAATGCATACATGACAAACAGAAGAATTTCATCCCAATTTGAATGATGTTTGTCAACGTACATTGAAAACATATTTGCGATGGAGTAATTAAGCTTTTCTGTCGCCCCATTCGTTTGTGGTCTGTATGGTGATGTGCGGTGATGGAGTGTTCGGCAAATGGTGAAGACTTCCCGCATTATCGTGCCGAGGAACTGCATGCCACTCTCCCTAACAATAGAGGCTGGGGCCCTGTATCGCAAGACGATGTCTCAGAAGAAAAAATGGGCGACTTCGGTAGCCAATGCGTTCGGCAGGGCTTGTGTGATTGCAAATCGGGAGAAATGGTCAACGGCTACAACAATCCATCTGTTGTTGTTGTTCATCAACAAGAGGGGGCCAAGGAAATCAATGCCTACTCGGCTAAAGGGTTTGTCCGGCAATGGTAGTGGCTGAAGGAGTCCTACCGGCAGCTGAGTGGGCGATTTCCTGCACTGACATCCATCGCACAGTAATACACAACGGCGTGTTGTCTTGTATTGTCCGGGCCAATAATACTTTTGCCGGATCCTGCCATAGGTTTTGACGAGACCAAGGTGGCTGCTGATGAGGTCCTCATGGCAAGACTCGGCAATATGGCGGCGCAGATGCAGCGGGATGACTAGCAACCACCGCCGGGATGTTGGGTTGAAGCTCTCCTTGAAGAGCACGCCATCTATCAATACGTAGCCCCTTTCTGTGTGGTTGTATTGATGCTTGGGCCTCGGCAATGATTCTTTGTAGGCAACGATTCTTTGGGCCTCGGCAATGATTCAATGTTCGAATCCTTATTTTGTTCTGGCCATGCTTAGTTGCTCCATGATAATGTTGATTGCGGTAGCGTTGTGGGTTGTTTCGTCCAGCAGGAGGCGTGACAAACAGTCCAAGTCAAGGTGTTTGCAGCCTGTTTTGTATAGAGTGATTTAGTGTGGCTGTATTTGCTCGTTTGTTGCAATTCTGCTTTGTGCCGGTAGGACAGCTGGGGTTCGAGAGGTGTTGGTCACCCACAGGAGGAGGATGGACGCTGGGAGATTGACAACTGTGGCCGGAAAGGTCAGGGAAGTGCAGGTGGGTAGGTCAGGTACGGGCTGGAGTAAGGATGGTCCTGTAATGTCGGGCGATGGGGTAATTGCTATGGCGGCAGTGGAGCTTGGCAGGATAACGGTGGTTTACGCAACGGTACATGTCAATGGCACTGTGATGATGTCTTGGCATTGGCAAGGGGAGCATGCTGGATGTCCCCCGTATCTGTAAGAGTTACTGTGGTGGCTGCACAGTCAATGCAGGCACCGTAGTATTGCAGGAAGTCCCATTCCAGGATGACTTCATGCGTGCATCATTTTACGACAGGAAAATGGAAAGGTAATGCTGACTTCCCTACTCCTATATGTGCAGTTGTGATACCGATGGTGTGGAGGGGCTCACCGTTTTCTGTCGTGAGTTGTGAGGTCGTATACGGGGTCATAGTTTTACGAAGAGATCGGCGGAAAGTTTCCGTGATGATGCTGACTGATGCTCCTGTGTCGAGAAGTGTTATGGCTGGCTTATTGTCATATTGGATTCGAATTCTGTTGTTTGTTATGTTGGGCCGATGCGGTATAGCAGCTATTCCATTGGCCGGTGTGGACGCTGCCATTCTTAGTTTCCCTGGTCGCTACAGGATGGGATGGGTGATCGTTGGCTAGATGCGCAGGGGTTTTGTGTGTGACGGCCTTGACGACGATCGGGAGAGTTGTCACAGGTGCTGCGGCATTCACAGTTGCGTGATGGGGAAGTGTTGAACTGCCTGGGACTGGTTGTCCGGGGTGCCCGTGTTTGCGCGGAATGTTCCCGATAGTAGCGTTGAACAAGGCCGGTCTGGTTGCATCGGAAGCAGATGGCTGGTCATCCTGTGTGCGCCACTCACTGGCTCATTGGTGTGGTGTGGTCGTCCTCTGTCGATCTGGTTGATTGTTCCAGGGGCGTTGCTTGTTCTGTCCCCTTGTGACTAAGGGTTGTTAGGTTTTTTACGGCAGCGGTTAGGGCGATGATCTGACTTTGTAAGTGGTCTGTGGGACTTGCAGTTAGGGGTTCAAGGGTTGCAATGGTCGGCCGTTGGTCTGGAAAAGGGTCCGGTGTGATGCGGCGGGCTCGTTGATGTTGCAATCGCCGGCATTCCGCAACCATTTCGCTGACAGAAGACACGCGAAGGGCCAACAATACGGTGTGTACGTTGGTGGCTATTCCCTTGAGGAGGTGATGGAGTCGCTGGCTGTCAGTCATGTGAGGGTCTACCTTCCCACACAGGTAGATCAAATCCTGAATGTATGATTCGCAGGACTCATGGGGTAG
>JAFIDM010008388.1:0-11060 GCA_023159025.1 Thereuonema tuberculata | reverse complement strand
TGTTAGATTGATTTTAGAAAGGTTTTTGATTCGGTTCCGCATGATTGATTTTAGAAAGGTTTTTGATTCGGTTCCGCATGATTGGTTAATTAAGGTTTTGGAAATTTACAAATGTTACCCATCTATAGTTAGTTTCTTACGCTTATGTCTGTCCAATTGGTCTACTACTGTTAAACTAGGTAACACGTCTGTTCCTCATGTGAAAATAGCTAGAGGTATTTTCCAAGGGGACTCTTTCAGTCCGCTTTGGTTCTGCTTGGCCCTTGCCACTAACTTTAGGGTAGGCTAATGGGTCCAACCATCTATGATTACAACTCATTCTAATATAGATCATGCTGCATCGCACAGCCTCAGCTCACTAGGACTTCATAAAAACACTTACGCACAACTCCAGAAGGCTGTGCTACTCAACACAACACGCATAGTTAGGAAATTTATGGACACAACCACACATCCCTAACTATTCTTCCATACTTTTTTCTTTAATTTTTTTTTACACTTGGCAATATGTGCTGTGGTCGTTGACCCGCCATATTGTCTTACCTGGGGAAACCCATGGTTTGAAACTTTCACGTTATAATAATAATAATAAGTCATTCTTTCATTACAGCTGAATATTCATTATATGATTTATAAAAGGAATTTTGTATTTTTCTGATAGTTTGAGGAGTAGGAATTTTACATGATTTTGAATACAAAATCATTGAGAAATATAATGAATTTCGTAGAAATATACTACAAACTTTTTAAGGAAAAAACTTATATCTGTCTAGTTTCCATTTCTTGAGAGCAGAATTAAACAGAGACAAAATATTTAAACAAATAAAAGGATTTCCCATGGGTTCACTTTTATCTGATACGTTGTGTAACTTGCACATGAACTATTTTGAGTATAAATTTCTAAGTGAATATAAATATAATTTGAATTATTTTCGTTTACGCTGATGACATTTTGGTGATTTGGTTCTAGGAACTACTAGACAATTCGATAACTTCTTCAAAGATATCAACAAGAGAAATAAAGAAATCAAATTTAAAGTGGAGAAGGAAATAAATAATGAACTAAATTTCCTTGATCTATGTTTAGTTAATAAAGATAATAAGATAATTTTGAAACATTACAGGAAGAAATTCAAAAGCAATCACATACTCAATTTTGAATCAGAACATAGTATTAATATAAAAAGAAATATTATTGATAATTATTTAAGAAGAATCGACAGATCATTATGTAATGAGGAGGATTACCAGAAAGAAATTGAAAATATGAAAAGAATTCTGAGAAATAATGGGTACAAAGAAAATTTTATTAACACTAGTATACAGAAATACAAATCCTTAATATAAAGGAATTAAATATGAATAATAAAAAGAAAAAAATTATATATTCCTTATCTTAATAAGAATAGTGTAAAAATTCAAAAAAATTGTGAAGATTTTAACATTGATATTGGGTTCTATTATAATAACAAAATAAGGAATATTCTGTGTAGTAAAATATAAATTAAATAAAATGGGATAATATTAAATAATCCTTCTGGTAAAAATCCCAATAAAAATTTAAAAAGTTTAATAATACCAAAGGTAATTGTCGTCATTTAAAAACATATGTTCAGGACGTTGGCATGCAGATTATTTTCAACTGTGTGTTGGTTTGGAGGGGTTGTGTATAAATAGCTTCTGATGGCGTGATTGGATAGTTCGCTATTGATTGTGGGAAAATTGGTGATATGTCAAGACTCTCGTAAGGTATGGGAGAAGACAGTTCTGGCAAATGTCTATTACCTGAATGTGTTGAAAGTCGGGTATGTGACTAGTTTTTTGTTTATGCTGATATAGAATTGATTTAAAATGGTCTTTATTATTGTAATTGGATAAGTGCTGTTTCCGTCTTTTATGTAATGATTATGTTGTATAATCAATATATTTTTTATTGCATTTGAAGCATGGAATGCCGTAAACCACATTATTTTTATTCAAGATGTCTTTTTTATTGCTGGATGTGCGGTAAACCAGTTTATTGTTAGCTTTGTTTATAATTCGAATGATTTATTTCCTGAGCAGTTGTTTTTGACTATGATTAAGGTTACATACATATGGTACGACCGCATAATTATGTGTTTGTGGGTTTCTCTAGAGATTGTGGTTTTTTGATATTTAGCTTTCTTGTAATATTTAGAAGTAAAGCTGGTAGGATAATTAGAGAAAATGAAGGTTTTGTTGAAAAAAAGGTTTTAGTTTAATATTATATTACCATTTACAAAATCATTATTCACTAGATTATTAGATATTACTGTTGGCAAATAAACTATTGGTTTAGCAGAGCAAATAATTTCCTGGATGAAGTTGAGCATTAAAGTAAACAAAATAATGAGAGTGGAAACGTAAGGTTTTTTTTTATAAATATAATATCACACAAATATTTACAACTTAGGTATCGCACAGATATCTATTTTCAAAGTTGAAAGTTCATAGTCTATCAGTTTTTTCCTTTTTCTTGATTTTCACTGCAAATCATCTACGTTGATCTTCAAATCTTCCTAACGTAGAATATTGGCCCATACAGAAAATCACCACTGATTGACTTTCACCTAGTGGGATTATAATTTAGCTTTTCTATTCTTAAGCTAATCTGGCTATTCTATCTAGTATGACTAGATATTTTGGATTCTACTTGTCCTAAATTGTTAATTTAGCCTTATCACTTGTATGAATCACAAAGCTATTCATCTAGTATGTATCAGAACTCTTCTTACATAATATTGAAATATTCTATTTCCAATAATTCAGCACACTAACGATCGTTTGCTAATTTACACTTATTCAACTTCCATAATGTTCACTCAAGTTGAATTATTTCCCAACAGCACGTAAATACTATATTTATTTAACACTTTTATTTCTCGTTCGCTGTTTAAAATAGTTCGGTAGTTATTGATTTCTATTAATCAATCTATCGTGATCGTAGCACAATCTAGTTCTCGATGTAGCCTAACTCTGCTGCATATAATTTTACTTGATGAATAATATTTAATTATTCTATTCTTTCCTAGATTTATCATTTAAGAGGTCTCGTTTATAAAGATAATGTTCCTATCCTTATCTAACTGTCCCTGTTGTCTTCGTGTTCGACTACTTCTAAGGTCTGCTATTTTTGCATGTTGTTCGACCCTAAGCCTCATTATGTCTGTCCCGATCTATCTTCGGAAGCGATTGGAACAGGTTTCTACGTACAGGTTTATTGAGTTCGTTGAATCATTTTCTCGCCTATTGGTAAATGTCACACTGTGATATCCCATCGGTATTAACTGCCAGAAATATCGCATGTCTCGTCACGGCATTCATTTCTCCTGAATGAATCTGTTGCTGATCAGTTTCCTTGCTGATCGGCCGCCATATTTAGACGGTTATTAAAACTTATCAAAACTCAATATTAATACTAACTTATTTAGTTCTATTTATTTGGAGCTTGATGCTACTTCCTAGCTTAACTTAACTCAGTCAGATATTAGATCCGACAACTTTACCGGAATAGCCACCGGTTCTAAGCATCACATTTACACAACCCTCTTTCAGGTTAGCTCCAATTGTTCTGCCTTTTGGCTTTTCGTTTCTATAGCAACCTCACTTTAATTAAGCTAATTTCCGGTAACTCCGCAGATAAGTTCTATCAATGATGTAATCTTTTAACTTCGATTACCACTCTTTTAATCTCACTTTAAAAAATATATTTAAAGCCATTAATTTTACTATTATTTATTTTATTAAAATAAAATAAATTTTCCCACAGGTTTGATAAAGGTGTTCAATTTCTTTATTGAGTAATTCCTTAGTGGATGATATTTTAAATGATCTATTAAAGTAATTGATAAGGATATTACCATATAATTGGGGATATTGGAATGAAAGTCTATTATTTTATTTGCATGGGTTGGTTTTCTGTAAACCGCGAATTGCAATTTCTTATTGCTTGGGAGGATTAGACAATCAAGAAAAAATAATGTGGAATTTTCTTCTTTTTCTATTTCAAATTGAATAGCGGAGTGCATACAATTTACGGTTTTCAGGATATCGCCAATGGCATCTTTGTTTACCACTGCAAAAATATCATCAACTATGCATTAATGAAAAATTGTAAGGCTTTGCATATTACAAACCAATTACATAGATACATACATGCACAGTAATACAATCCGAAGATTGGTTGGAAGTTCACGGAACCCTAGTGACCCCCGAAGGGCGACCCCTAGGAGAAACCGTAACTTATTCTTGGGAACAGATACTGGAGTGGTTTCCCGTTGCCTTCTCCAGGACGCCTTTACGGAATGACATCAGACCGAAGAGAAAGGGAAGAAGAGGCTTACAACACAGGAAAGGAAATTGAACATCCATGCTCACAACCGGAATTTGAACCCGGACGCCAGCACACTGGCCTCACGGCAGACCGAGACCGCACGACCACGCCGGCGTGGCACAAACCAATTACAAAACCTTTATATTAGCATATAATATCTACATGTTATTATCAAGCAAGTTTAAAAAATATCAGATACGTAATGATTTAAGTTTGGCAATTACATTTATTTCTACTTTTCATTATTTCCTAATTGTAATAAATGTGTTTTTTATTTAGGCATAACTCCAGAACTTTCAAGGACTACTGATTACGGTAATTAATATTTAATTATTTAATTTAATAGCATAGAATAGTCAGCAATCATTCATGAATAAGTAGTCTGAAGAAGAGGTTTGTATAAGATATCTCGGAACATGTGCATGTGACGAATATGAATTTTATAAATGTATTTATATTTACTTTAGTGTGTTTGGTCCCCTTTTAATAGTATCACATTAACTATCAATTACAGGTGAAATAAAAAGAAAAATTAAATTTTCCATTCATCTTCTAAATATCTTAAATTTCAAAGCGATTATTGGAAAATATTGTATTCTAAGAAATCCACTAACTTTCGAAACATAGGAAATACTTGAAATTAAGTACAAAAACAAAAAGAAACAGCTTAAATGTTAATCTTCAAACGTTTATAATCATGACTATATGCTACTGAACGCCTTCTATATGTCAGTATTACGAGGAATTGTGTTTTTTTTTTTTTAGTGCACAAGCGTGTTCGTTAATAGGCTTACGGACATTTAAGGAGCGCATGATCTCTCCTTAGATATATACAGTCGTTATTGAGGCACTTGATTCCATTCACGACTTTTTCTTGCATATATTTATGCTCAGTTCGTGTGCAATGATAGAAGAAATAATATTGGTGGATCTTGCTGTCGTTCGGATTTTGAAAGGTACCAGTAACTTATGAATCAGCAAAAATATGGGTATTGTTTGGAATGGAAACATGACCAACATTACTGATTTTTATTATATTTTTATCATTTATCCAATGATTGATTCCAAAGACAGCATACGTGCATTCCAGTTTTCATTTCTTATATAAAACATTCAACCATAGTCATGTATTGTCGTATATTTTTTAATGTAGGATTTGATTGTCATTGAAATTTCCGATTCTTTTCAAATATATTATACATTTCCGTAATGTTGAAAAGCTCTTGAATATTGGAGCTTTGTATAGATTTTGCTAGTATCTTTAATCTTTTGGAGTATTTCTGTACATGGCTATTTCTCTAAGAACACCTCCAACCGTACAGTTCTACAAGACTGCGTGAATGATCTTCTTCAGCACGTGGAACATTTGTATTTGATTATGTCTCACTATATCAGACATCCACAGTTCATCCATCAATAAAGATGCCAGTAGCACTGAGAAATACCAAACATCTGTTTAGCTGACCAGAAGAATTGCTGGTCAAATTTCCTTCCCACCTACTAATAAAATATCTGAATTATTGATTTTAGCGTTATTTATATATTTTTATTTTTTCTTTCATAAGATTATACTAAAAATATACCTTTAAAGAGTCATTAAAAGTTAAAATCACTTCATAAAAAAGCGAGATATTATCGTTTTTACGGCTGCCATTTCGATGTCAGCATCATAATCGTTAAGAATAAAATTGTAATATCTCAGTGATTTTTCGACTGATTTTAATTATTACTATCTCATATTAAAGACAATTAATAGTACTAGAAAAATTGTTATGAGATTATTAACGCTAACATCAATGGGTTTTGAGTAATTTGCCTATTTTTACTTTTTTTTCTTTCATGAAAATACAGGGTTACTCAAAACGATTATCGAGGTTTTAAAAAATCATCGCACGTAGTACAAATAGGTACGAAGACTATATCGTGTTTATTGGGTAAGAAAACTCAACAAGTTACAAACATATTGAGCATTTGTAATGCATGTCTGTAACTTCTTGAGTTTTCTTACACATTAAATAAGATGATGTCGTCTTCTTATCTCATTTGAACTACACGCACAGAGGAGTATTTGTATGAAAAAACCGGACAAAATTATATGATGTTTGTAATGAAATGAAAACTACGTTTTATTAATAAATATGCATATTCGTTGAATAAAAACGTATTTCCATAATAGTTTGAGACATACATAATTATTATTACTAATAATAATTGTCAATCTATTATAGAAATAAGTTTTATTAATAAATATGCATATTCGTTGAATAAAAACGTATTTATATAATAGTTTGACACATAATTATTATTAGTAATAATTGTTTTGGACGTATTATTTAATATTATTATAAATAATTATATATATATATATATATATATATATATATATATATATATATAAATACATATACAATTAGTCACTTTCACAATCAGTTCTATCATCATCATTGTCGCTACAATGAACGTCTGAGGGGTAGAAAGGTTCATTTGCAACCAGTAGATCCAGAGCCTCTTTAGAAAATAGATTAAGTTTCTTTTGTGGTCTGCGTCTGCTACTGCTCAAGAATGGATCTGAAGTCAGTAGTAATCTTTGCAAAACATCTTTGTTGCAAAGCTCCCGTGAAAATTTCCTGGCGAAATTAAGCCTGTATTGCCTGAAATGCTTATTCCTGGCCTCTGCGGCCTCTTCTGATAACTGGCCGATTGGCAATATAGCGTGTTTAACGACTACTGCGCCATGAATTAATATTTTATGTAGTGTTGGTGACATTGGATGCCAGCCATATACATCTACATACATTTTAGCCATGGCTCTGGCATACTCGTCGTATTTTTCAGTGTTGATACTAAATCCACTCGAAATGACTTCCAGAATTACTTTTAATCTTTTTATTAGGTTCAAATCCAATCCCGTGATTTGAGAGGCAGTTTCAGGGTCGGAAAAAAAATCTCCTGGAGGTGTTTACGTCGTTGGTGTTACCAAAGCCTGCCATCTGCGCTCTTTGCTTGCCATTTTTTACATGGTAATTTGTACGCTATATGTAATAAAGATTCCAAAAACCGAATTCTAGCGTGCAGGACTGATAAGCCGAATTTCAGTGCTTCGGCATTGACTTGAGGAGGATCCTGTAGTTTATTGAAATCCTTGGATGTAAGGCCGCAAATGTAACACCTCATTGTAGATAAGGTATTAGATGCCGCATTACAAATTTTTCCATCAACCATGGTAGGTACCGAAACGTGACTCACATTTAGCATTCTACATGAAGTAGATACTTAAGTGTTTTGCAGAGATTTTGCGTGGTCCTCTATAATTTTATTTCTTCCTTGGTTACGTCTTTGTTTTCGTGTAGAAAACGAATCCATATTGGCCGGCAAAAACCAACCGATGAAGGTACAGGATTCTGCTATAATCTATTATTCTTTTATCCTTTCCGGCAACCAACCTAATAGGAACAAATGAGCTTTGGAAAATGTTCGCGTCACTGTCCGCAGAGTTCTCAAATTTCTGCTTAAACTGGGACTGTTGCGAACCATCACAACCCCATTTCCCTATTAACTGCATATTTTGTTTTTCTTCTTCTGTACAGGTATTTATCACTTCATCAGCATATTTGCAAATACGAGAAACTGTGTGGTCGACTATACCTTGTAGCTGAATTTCTGCACAGGTTTCGGTAATTCTTATTGTTTCTTCAGGAGGATAGCGTGTTTGCTCTTTTTATCCTCGAGTAACAGGAATAAACATTTTTGTTAGCTCCTTGTATAACTTCTCATAGCTTCCTTGTGAAATCTCTATCAACAAAAATAGCTAATGCTTCCTCTGGAGTATGTTTTTTCACAAAGTCTAAACGTTTTTGAGCAGAAGTGATTGCTTTTCGGTATTTTGTTGCCCGCGTTGGCGTACTCGTTGCTTCTTTAATTATTTTAGCAGCATCCGTATTCCCAATAGCTCGCTGACTCACACTGGCAGCAAACATAATTGTTCTGCAGGTACCTGCTCACGTAATTCTTTTGTTTTACGCCGCTTGCTACGATCACATAATTGTTTGAACTCTTTCATTGGTCTTCCGACTTTTTGAGTATTCCAATAAGGTAATGATATAGACCCAGCCAGCCATTGTTCATTATTTTTTACAAAACGATCATTTATGTATCTTGCAGCTACCCACTTCCCTTTGAGATTACTCTTAAAATATCCTAATATCTCATCGATTTATGTCTCAGGGAATTGTTGCATTATGTCAAACTTATTATCTTCTGGTAAACTGCCTTTCCATCTCTAAAGAAAAAAATAACAAACATGTTATAATAATAAAATGATAAAAATATTCATCAATTACCTTTACTACTTTGAGCGCATTTGTAATGAAATGGAGGACAAATGAGGAACAACTTTTAATGTTATATGATAGATAAGAGTCTGTACTTTAAATATTTCCAAATATAATTGCCCGACAAAGCGCGACACAGTCACAAAAATGCCTTTGAGTAAACTTTTTTTGTAAAAAAGACACATATCATTTACATGATCGAAAACACAATCGAATACTTGGCAATTCAATTCAAAGTGATGGAATATTATTTTAAAATACAGAACATATCTTCTTCTTCCATAATTAAAACACTTATTTTAGCAGGACACCAGAAATATTCACAAAAAAATCTTCGAACGCGCAACAAATATTGTCATGCGCCAAGAACAAAGACATGCAATTCACACAATGCCTGTATTCCGACTGCTCGTGCGACGAACAGGGGTGCGAGGGGTATTGTTTGCATCCACTATGTGACTCACTGGTTACTTGGCTCTATAAAAAAATGGTTTATAGGTACTAGCCAACAGTTTCTGAAATCGACTTTTGTCCGGTTTTTCGATACAAATACTCCTCCCTGCTACGTGTGGCGAATTTTAAAACCCGACAATCATTTTGAATAATCTTGAATATAATTATGAAAATATCAAATGCTATAGATTATGGCGTAAATAATATAATAACTACTGTAGTCTTGTTAATTATCTTTAAAAATAGATATAAAAAGTTAAAATCGTCCTAGAAATAATCGAGATATTACAGTTTTTATTGATTACTTCGGCCGCCATTTTGATGACATCATCAATTTTAAACGGTACACACCAGATTTTGATACCATGAAATTGATTTCATTTAGAGGTTGATTCTAATGAAAAAACTATACAGCCATTTTTTCTTCATCAGAGCTGCCACGAATTACATATCCTCCCCTACTAATAGCACTAAAATTTAATCATAAATCTGATTTACGCGACTTATTTTCAAAATAATAAAAAAAAGGAATTTAATAGATAAGTATCTACTGATATATTCTAAAAACTTCTTCACTGTTCTTCTGCTCCTTTGTGTTAACCAGAAAATTGGAGAATAATTAAGTTGAAAAAAGATTTCTGAACGGTTACAAAACTTAGTATTTGTAAGTTTTTTGTTAATGTTGTAACACTTGAATAATTCAGGTGGTGAATATTAATCGATTATCCAAACGATGCTATAGAACAGTGCTTCTCAACCTTTTTCGAACCACGGTAAAATTGTATATTATAAACAGAAATCTAACGGTACAAGAAATCTTATTCCTAAAAATCCCCCGGCATTCCAAAGTCTTTGAATTTAGACATTTATTAAGTGGACATATTACATTCAAACACTGAAAACAGACAAACACTAAAATAATAATTAAAAAAAAAAAAAACACACTTAAAACTCATCATTTGTTTTCTAACAATCGCACAGTAACCAATGTTATGCTTAGGAAGTAATAATAATTTTTTACGTCATTTAAATTACTTTTAACATTTTCATCCCTTTGATTTAGAGTTGGCAAATCAAGTTAAATATTTTAACCACAGTACTTGTAATTTAAAGGTTCACATTCACCGATTGGGTAATAGAATCTTCCGGGAAATACCTCCAAAAAAGAAATACTTTGAACATGCCTTAATACTTGTCCATGAGCAGTTCTGAGTCTTACTAGTCTGATACAATTCTCTCTTCCAGGGATCACCTAAACCACTACGCCCAGTCTAATCGCTTATTGCTGTTATTACCGATGAGAAGAACGTCTCTAACATCTCTACTTGTCGCTAGTGTTTTTTAAGGGAGCTCTCTGAATCAGAAGACCTAAGTACTCAGATCTAAATCTTTTTCTGAGATCAATTTGCAATTTCAGCCTGTATTTACTGCTGCGATTCAGGCTAGGATGATCTATTGCATATATATCAAAAACATCTATTTCTTTAAATATCTTGTAGAAACGTTGATAGGCTCGGTGGAATCATATCATAGTCATTTTCTGTTTTATAAGTTAGTGGTCTGGAAATGATGATCGACTCAAATAAAATTGTAAGCATCTCTTCGTAGGTCAATAAAGCTTTCCCTCAACCTTTCTTAACAAATTCTTTCATATTCTTAAGAGTTGATACCACCTGTCTTCCCCCTCAGCAGAAGAGTTGAATTTCCTACTGATAGAACTAATCCCACTCTATTGGGTAATATAGTTTATAATAATGCGTGATTCTAATAAAACTCTTGATATCTATACGAATTAATTACAGTCATATACTACGGTCCGTTGACTAGCAGAGTTAACAAGTATCAGGCTATTTACCAGAAGTGGAGTTTTTTTTTCCATCAAAGTCCCCGAAGAAGGTCCCAAAGGAATCAAATCGTTCAAT
>JAFIDM010008387.1:0-11061 GCA_023159025.1 Thereuonema tuberculata | reverse complement strand
AACAGGGGGACAAACTTTCTTGAGGAATATATTTATATCTCCCAAACTGCATTATGGAGATATACGAAATTTATGCAAAATGTTCTTTGTCAAAATATAAAACATACTTATCGACGAATTTTCGATATTTACATTCTAAAGAGTCTAAATGGGGGAGGGAGAATACAAACTTTATTGCAGAGTACATTAAGGAGTTTTGAATTTACAAAACAGAATATCAAGTGATTTTTTACCAACTGGGGAAGCGATAGGGGTATGGAGAAGGGCAGAAAGGGGTGAGAAGTACTATAATCTCCGATCTCGATATGAATTTCATATCTATGTCTTATTAGTTACAAAATAGGAAGGTAACATTAATTTGTAACATTGGACTCTTTTACCAACTCGAAAATTTCAAGTGATCATACAATTTCAATTTCTTCGTTATCCACATCAGAATTCTTTTTTTGTAACTCGAGCGAAGCACTGGTATTTTTGCTAGTTCCTAATAAAATGATAATAAAATTATAATTTTTTGTTCATCCGTTAGAGGGTTTTTCTTATTATAATTATTTTTTATTTATTAGTTTTTTTTTACTTGTGATTTCCACAAAATACTTAATATTTTCAAATAAACAATAATCTTCTAAATTCACGATGAAATAAACAAGAATGCTGGAACTATATTCTTTGCAACAGAATCGACTTTAGTTTCATTTTTTAATCCATTAGAGGGTTTTTCTATTACTTTTTTTTCTTTGTGTGTGCTGAAATTCGTTTTGTGGTGAGCGTTTAACTACCCAAGGATTTAATTTCACCAATATATTATTATTGTATTTTATTTCATGTCTTTAGTTCTTGAGGAGTAATTTACCATCTGAAGAATACAATTTGCAACGCATTTGGAAGCTATTGTAATAGTGGCCACAATCCGAAGGTATTGCGTTTGTTCTTTATATCCGTCCGTCCGTATCCTTCTCCCTTTCCCCCATGAACTCCTGAACATAAGGTCGGATCGTAATAAAGAATTTCACCATTTTGTTTAGACACCCCAACGCTTTAAGAATGGGGTATTTACATTGGCAACGCCCCCTATATTCTAGATATTTGGCATTGTTGTCATTGTATCCTCTTAACTACGGAACGGAAGATCGGATTGACAAAATGACTTCGTAATCGTGTTCAGAGGCTCAACCAACATAGGTAGAAGGCCTTTTTGGGGCCAACGCCCCCTCCACTCCATGATATTTGGCATTTTGTTTTTGAGTGGAATTCTGCTATTAGCAGTTTCAGTTGTCAGCTATAGAGTGATAGGTGAATTCTCGGACTCATTTGCTGAATGTAATTTGTTAAAAAAAATCGTTTACGAAATTGGATTTTAAATTTTCAAAAATCCTACAGACGTTTTTAGAGTTTTCCGAATACTAAAAAACTAAACAAAAAAAATATAATAGTATAAATAGTATAAAAAGTATAAGCAGTATAGATTTCAGAATTTGTTTGCTCTGTGAAGTTAGGAACTTGAACTTCATATAATTCTTAGAATCTAAAAAAAAAATTATATCGAACGGAAACAGTATCTTTGCATCTTCTTAGATATTTTTATCTCTTTCGAAAGTTAGGATCCATTAATGATTAATCACTGGTTCTTATTGTAAATTTCAGTTTGTTTTGTTTGATCTGATCAAGTAAACATTCTGATTTTATTTTACCATTGTATAAAATTCCTTTGTTAAATTTTATTACACATAATGTATCTGATTTAAAGATAAAAGAATCTGATTTCATTTTTAAAATCACTACGAAAAATTTGCACAAATTAGAAATCTACTTCGAATGTTACTAAAATTTTTCCAATAGTTATTGCAATTTCTTTTACGTAATTCGAAAAACATAAAGTTTTGGATACACATTTTCTGTGATGATAACATAGGTGGGACACAACGATAGAAAAAATACCAATTCTCAGAACTGGGTCTGTGAGTGAAAACCAAAATAATAATAATTATTATAATTCAGAATAATCAAATCCTTAAAATATCCCAGAATGAAGTATTTATTTGGAGAATCAACTTTAGGGATATAACAGCAAAATCATCCAAAGAAAAGTAAAATTTTAATATTCATAATAATATGTTTTGAAGCTAAAACATACAATAACATTTAAAATAAACGGAATTTGGTAACAAAAACAAAGATTAATATTCCAACAATATTTCCATGATAATAGTAGGCAGAGAATATACGTGATAAATAAAGCGTAAGCCATTCTTTAGAAGCTACAAACAATCATTACCAATACTTGCTTACCTATTCACTTATTTGAAATATTTGCTAAGAGCGACCCACGCTTTTATTTTTAGTTATTTGTTTTAAATTTTAAAAGAAAATAAAATCTCCTTCTTTTAGTACAGTTTAGATAAAAGCTTGGTTTTAAAAGTTTTCCTTTTATAAATTTTATTATTTATATTTTCATTTAATTTATCATAATGGTAATTATTTTTAGATTTTCTAAATTAACCTTTTTTATATATTTTTTTAATTTTTAAAGAAAAGGATTTAGTTGTTGTGGATTTATTTTTATATTGTTAATCATTTGAATGTTTGTATTTTTTTTTTATTTATGTAAATGCATTTCAAATTAAGCTTAATGAGCTTAAATCTGTTCACGTTACATTTACTCTTAAACGCATTGATTTAAATCAATAAGTTTATTTGAATGGAGATACGATACCACAAGAAGATTCAGCTAAATATCTTGCATTCATCTGGATTCCGGCGTCACCATGGAAAGAAAAAAGCTGAACAAATCCGTCTTAAAATGCGTCAAATGTATTGGCTACTTGGCAAAAACTCAGAGCTGGATCTAGACAGTAAGCGACTGCTTTATCAATCGATTATTCGGCCGATTTGAACTTTAGCAATTTGGGGTTGTGCTAAACAAAGTAATCGTGCTGTAATTCAACATAGTCAAAACAAAATTCTCCGCACCATCACCAATGCTCGCTGCTATCAAACCAATGCTGAGTTACACTCTGATCTCAAAATAAAATGCATCTCTGAAAGCATAGAAGACTTCGCTAATAGTCACGAGAAACAACTTCTTAATCATGTTAACACCGAAGCTATTCAATTGCTGGACACAGAATTTGATTTAAAACGCCTTAAGCGCAACAAACCATATGATCTAGTGATGTAATAAGCATTTACTCATGGAAATATGGAGGCCTTGAAAATGTTCTAGTATCCTCCTACTGTGATTATATTTCTTTTTTCACATCTCTTACTTATTTAATTATGGAGGATTAAGATTGTAGTAAATCATTTTAAAGGAAAAAAAATGAATTCATTTCCTTTGTAAGTTAGTAATTTTGTTGGATTGTTATTATCATATCGCATTATTTTCTTTTCTTAGTAATTGTATTTTCTTTAAGAAATTTCATTCATTTTTTATTTGATTTGAGTAATTATTATATTTAATAATTTGAATTATTTGATTATTATTTTGTGAATTCTTGATTGAATTATTAATTTGTAATACGATTAAGCAGTGATCTGAGATATTAATTTGCATTACAAATCCAATAATTCAGTATTGTTTGCTTTTGCAAAACAATGATCAATACAGGTATTTGTATGAGATATATTTGTTTTAACATCTCCAGTAACATCGTAGTTATAATTTTTTATTCCAAGATTTTGATACAATTTTACATTATTCTCTATTAATGGGTTATTTTTATTACCTAATAAATTATATTAATATCACCTATTGATATTACTGGATGTTAGTTGTTAACTTTCTCGCTTAGTTTTCCAATAATATTATTTAATTATATTATGAATTCCTATCTGTTATTATTAGATGGTCTTTAAATTGCTATTATTGTATTTTGAATGTCTTCGTGTTTATATAAATGGGTTACTTTTTCTTTAAAGCAGAGATAAGATTTTAAATTTACTTGGAATCAATATAACATTTATCAACAGTAATAGTAATTTTATAAAGTACTAGCCGGGTACCGTCGCTTCACTACGGAGATCTTGCATACACAGTATTAAAAAAAAAAAGTAAAACTTTATTTATTTAGGAAATTAATTTTGAGATCGGATGTTGCCTTCTACGGATAAATCAGATGTATTGCGGGTTTGGGCAACTTTTAAGCGAACATCATTAAAGAGGATGTTCGCTATCCCGTGGGAATTTCGAAACATCTGGCCTGATTCCTTCTCTACATCATAAAGGGAACCTCTGTGCAAAATTACAACTTTCTAGCTCCAAGGGTTTGGGGCTGGGCGCTGATGAGTCAGTGAGTGAGTGAGTTAGGACTTCTCTTTTCATATATAGAGATTAATAAACCATCTCCTTGTTTTCTTTGACGTCATTTACAAAAACGACGTATTTTTTTCATTTAACACTCCAACTTCCAAATGAAAAATTGCAAGACATTGTAGAAAAAATTGCAAACAAGATAGGTGTGAAAGATCAACTTCAAAATGTGGAGGTTATGCATAGGGTTCAAACTTTTAATAAGAACAAAATAAAGCCTATAATAATCAAGTTTTCAACCTTAAAAAGTAGATTAATCTGGATGGAAAAAATGAAAGAAAAGAAAATCTTAAGAAATAATGAAATTTCTGATAGCAATGACACCAGTAGAATCTATTTTAATGAGAACTTAACGAAAAGGAAAAAAACCCTATTTTGGAAAACAAGAATAATTGCAAAAGAGAAGAATTATAAATTCACTTGGACAAAGTTCCATAAGATCTTAGTAAGAAAAGATGAAAATTCATCTATAATAAAAATAATGAATGAAGATGATCTTAAAAAAATAATCTAAAAATGTTTGACTAATGTTTGAAACATCAGATCAGAAAAAATTAAATATTTACTGTGATTTTGAAGAATGGTATATAAATAGAATAATAAATCAGTCTTCTGAAAAAATATTATACTTAAATATACGAAGTATAAAAAAGAATTTTGAGTATCTCATTTGTCATATAAAAAAAATTCTAAATGAAATAAACATAATAATTTTAGTAGAAATAAACATAAATGAAAATGAAATTAAATATTTTACCCTGGAAGGCTATAGTATGATATATAATCTTAGGAAAAATAGAAGAGGTGGTGGGATAATAATGTATTATAAAAATGAATATACATTGATGAATTTTCAGATTGACACAATAACATTTGAAAATATTACATGTGTACTTAAATATAAAGATATTAATATAAGTAAAATTGATAATAGTACAAATTTAAAAAAATTATTAATAATTTATAAACCTCCTCTAACGAATAAAAACTATTTTCTTAAAGAATTAGAAAACACTATAGAATATGCTCATAAAAAATTGGAAAAAACTAATAATTTTATCATTATTGGTGATATGAATATTAATATTCTAGAAAAAAAAAACAATTCTTTGGTACTGAAATATTTAGAAATTTTTAATACTTATGGCTTTGAGAATTTAATTGATACTGCAACTAGAGAAGTACAGACAATAAAATCTTATACTTCAACATGCTTAGATCACTGTTTTATTAATTTAAAAAATAAAGATACTAAAAGTAATATTATACAAACAGAAATATCAGATCATTATATAATAATGTTAGAAATATTTAATCAAAAATTAAGTAAAAGTAATCAAAATCTTAAAAAATTCAGAAGACACAATAATATAATAAATGAGGAATTATTTATTGAAAAATCAGAAAACTTACTTAATAATATAAGAAATAAGCAAATAATTGACCCAAATAAAATAATAAATAAATTTGTAAAAATTATAAATAAATCTAAAAAACAAATAAGTAATAAAGAAAAATATAGAGAAACCCATGAATATCATTATCAAACTAAAAATAATAAAAAACAAAATTATAAACATGAATGGATAACAGATGAAATATATAGTCATATTAAGGAAAAAGATAAGTTATATAAAAAACATAAAAACAATAAAACAAATAAAGAATATAGAGAAATTTATAGAAAAAAGAGTAATTGGTTAAAAAACCTAATACAAAAAACAAAGCAAAGATTCTATCAAAATAAATTTCTAAACACTTACAATAATAATAAAAAGACTTGGAATATAATAAATAATATTATAAAAAATAATGAACATAAAACTATTGATAAAAACAAAATTTGTAAATTAATAGAAAAATATAATTATAAGCAAACTGATGAATTATTTGGTAAAACATTTAGTAAAGTTGTTAGTACATGTAATTGTAACACTAGAAGTAATAATACGGATATTGAAACTTCAATAAATTCAATAGTGTTTAATATACTTAGTATTGAAAATATAATAAATATAATTACATTAATGAAAAATAAAAATACTGTTGGTATTGATAATATTGCTGTAAAAGATATAAAAAAGTATATGGATATATTTGCAGCAATATTGCATGAACTTATAAAAGCCATGTTTGAATATGGAACTTACCCAAGTATTTGGAAAACTGCGAAAATAACTCCAGTATATAAAAAAGGAAAAATTGATGATATAAAAAATTATAGGCCAATTTCTGTTCTTTCCAATATGTCAAAAATTATAGAAACATGCTTAACTAATTCAATATATAACTTTCTGTATAAATATAAATTACTAAAAAAAGAACAATTTGCATACCAAAAAAATTTAAGTACTGATAAACTCTTTCAAGATTTCCAAAAAATCATAAATTGTGCATTAAATAACGGTTATTATATATATATTATTTTTATAGATTTTGCGAAAGCATTTGATAGTATTAATCATAAGATATTGATAGAAAAATTATTTCATATTGGAATAAGAGGCAATATGATAGAAATATTAAAAAACTATTTAAAAAATAGAAAAATAAGAATTAATTTAAATTCAAAATTAGGTAAAACATATAAATTAAAAACAGGAATTCCTCAAGGTTCAAACTTAGGATCACTTTTATTTATTTTATACTTAAATACATTATATAGTACAATATCAACATCAAAATTTTTGCTTATGCTGATGACATCATATTGATAAATATAAATGAAAATTATGAAACTGCAGAATACAATATACAAAAAGACTTTAATAAATTAATTATTTGGACAGACAATAATAAAATGAAAATAAATAGTGAAAAAACAAAACTAATGATATTGAAAACAAAAAATAAATTTTTACATACAAATCCAGTAATAAAATATCATGATTATAATTGTTTATTAGATGATGACATAAACTTCCAAAGTTGTAATTGTGAAAATATTGAAATTATTAAAACAATTAGATATCTAGGTTTATATATTAATGATCAATTCTCTTGGAAAACACATTATTTATATATATTAAATAAACTTAATTCATTAATATATATGTTTCAACATATAAAGGGTATCTTTTCTATAAGATACAAGATGTTAATATATAAATCATTTATAGATTCATTAATAAATTATGGATTATGTTGTTGGGTACATTTAGGTAATACAGACACTAATAACATAAATAGAATATTAAATAAAATAATGAATTACATAATACAAGATTATTGTATATTAACAAAGAATGAAAAAATACAGATAAGAATAAAATATAAAATTTTAATGCCAAAAGAAAAAATATTATATTCTTTAATAATAAATAACTTTTATAAAATTAGAAATCAAATTAGAAATTATAACTTAGAAAATATTACTAGAAATACATTAATAAAGATTTTATATTATGAAAATCCTAAGAACAACTTTGGATTAAGAAATAAAAATAGAATTCTATTAAAGATTTTTATGCAAATTACAAATGAATTAAAACAAAATAAATTTAATAAAATAAGTATATTAAAAAGGCAAATACTGAAAAAAATAATATTTGGCGAAATTATCTGGAATATTTAGGTATTTTTGATTACATATACTATATTTATATTTTGTGTGTTTTTGGTCTTGTGTATTGATATTTTGTTTATATATTTTTTAGTTGAATAATTTTGGCATGAGAGATTATTTTTTAAAGTTTTATTTTCACAATTAGATTTAGAAATTTTTAATGTTATACAGTATAAGCATTATGTTATACAGTAATGTTGTACAGTATAAACATTGAAAGAAAGAAATTGTAATTAGAATAATAAGTAAAAAATAATTTGGGAACCTTAAATTTGATTGTAATGAATGATATTTATAATAATTTTCTTTTTATATTTGATTTTCTTTTTATATTTCTGTGATATATTGATTTTTATATAATTATATAATTGAATCTAATTTAAGTATAATTCGTATAATTGCGTAATTATATAATTTTTATATGATTTTATATGATTAATACTTTTTAAATTACAAATATAAATTATTTATACTTTCAGCACCTGCATCACAGGATTTCATTTTGAAAACCTAGCAGGACTGTAATTTTAAATTTAGAAATAAATAAAAAAAAAAAAATAAAAATAAAAATATAAGCCTCCTCATACTAATGTAACTCTTTTTTGTGATGAATTACAAATAAATATTTCAAAAATCAAAAATAAAGTAAGTAAAAATATTATTTATATAGGTGACGCGAACATAGACATCTTCAAAAATAACTTAAATACAAATACAATAAAATATTTACAAAACTTTTATAATTTAGGTTTTACAAATTATGTTTACAAACCTACTCGAATAGCGAATACAAAAAACACAAATTCAATTTCCTGCATAGATCACTGCTTCTCAAATCTCAAAATCACAAATCATTTTGAAGCCACAATAATAAAATGGGACATATCAGATCATTTTGGTATACTTTTCGAAATTAAAAATAAGATAAACAATATTCAGGAAAAAAAAATAGACAGAATAAATAAATATGATAGTTTAATGAATGAAGACTTTTTTGAGTGTAGATTGAAAAAACTCATTCTCCAAATGCAAAATAATTCTAATTTAGATACAAATAAAATAATAAATAAATTACATAAAATAATAAAAAAAGCTAAAATAATAAATTGGAAAAAAAAATATAACAATATTAAGAACAAACAAAATAATCCTAACAATAAACAAATTAATAATTATAAACAACCATGGATGGACGACGATCTAATGAAATATATTAATGAAAAAAATAAATTATTCAAAAAAGTCCAAAAAAATAAGAAAAACTTAAGGTTACAAAATATCTATAAAAAAAAAAGAAATTGGCTTAAAAACCTTATTAATAAAAAGAAAAATAGATATTATAAAAACTTGATAGAAAATGATCCAAATATAAATATCAACATCTGGAACTTTGTAAACAAGCAAATAAATTATAAACAAAAAAATTTTGATAATACTGAAATTGTAAAATTACCTAAAAATTTTGATCTAAATAATTTCTTCAAAGAGTTTAAAAATGTATTTATAAAAAAGAATACATTTAGCAATGAAAATACAAATTCAAATGTACAATTAATAAATTACGAAAATAATACTCAAAAGGATACCATGGTATTATTTCCTCCTAATTTGCATGAAATCACAAAAATTATATCTAATCTGAAAAATAATAATTCAAATGGATGTGACTTAATCAAAGTGAAGGAAATTAAAAAACATGAGAAATTAATTGCACAATTTTTGGAATTATTATTTGAAAATATAATCAGTACTGAAAGCTATCCAAATTTTTGGAAAGTTGCATATATTATTCCGATATACAAAGGTGGAAATACAAAAAATTATTATAATTTTGAAAACTACAGACCTATATCTCTACTCTCAAATATCTCAAAAATATTCGAGAGTTATTTATATAAAATAATGTTTAATTATATAAAAGTAAAGAATATTCTAAATTGTAATCAATATGCATACCAACCTCGTAAAAGTACTGGTACCTTATTAAAAAATCTTTGTGAAAATATAAATAATGAACTCAATAATGGAAAAATTATTTACGTTGTCTTTATAGATTTCAGCAAAGCCTTCGACAGCATAAATCATAAATTATTATTGGAAAAACTAGAAACCATTGGCATTAGAGGAAAAATTTATAATCTAATAAAGAACTATTTAAAAGACAGAAAAATGAAAATTAAAATACAAAACTATGTCAGTAAATCTTACAACATCAGATCTGGGGTCCCACAAGGTTCAAATTTGGGACCTCTATTGTTCAACCTGTACATGAATTCTATAAATAATTGTATAATCTACTCTAAGATCTATCTATATGCTGATGATGTCTTAATTCTTACGAGTGACAGAAATCAATGGAATGCATATAACAGATTACAAATTGACATAAATAAGATAAATAATTGGGCTATTAATAATAAAATGACAATCAATATAAAAAAGACAAAAGTAATGATTATAAAAAATAAGAATAAAATTATTAATAAAAATTTATATTGTTTTCTGCATAAAAAAGATTGTAAAAACTTGGAGGATACTCAACAAATAAACAATGTCCTTTGTAACTGCGAAAAGATAGACTTCGTTACTCAATATAAATACCTGGGTATATTCATAGATGAGAAATTTACATGGACTCCAGATTATCAATATGTCATAAATAAATTGAGCTCATTGACTTATCTATTCTATCACATTAAGCAAATTTTTCCGTTAAAACAAAAAATAATAATTTATAAATCCCTTGTGGATTCTATTTTAGATTATAGCCTGGATAGTTGGATTTTTATTAATAAGAAACAAATTGAAAATATAAATAAAGCATGTTTTAAAATACTAAAAAATATCTTTTATAATTTTAATAAAAAAAGTATAGTTGAAAGGAATGAAATAAGGAAAAAATTCAAAATATTAATTACAGAAGAGAAATTTATTTATAAGACAATTCTTAAAAATTTCTTTAAAATAAAAAATGAGAAAAATAATAATAAAAACAATATTACTAGAAACAATTGGCTCAGTTCAATAAATGATAAAAAAATAAAAAATAATTTTGGGTACCGTCTAAATGGTAATATTATATATAAACTTTTTCATCAACTTAACTGGGATAATTACAATAACCAAAAAATTGGAGATATAAAAAAAAATTTAATTGTCGACGTAATAGATAAAAATATAAAATTCA
>JAFIDM010008386.1:0-11061 GCA_023159025.1 Thereuonema tuberculata | reverse complement strand
TTTTTTTTCCCTTTTGCTTGAAACTTTTTAAATCTTATTTATTCAAATTAAGCGGTTTTTAATGTAAGATATATTAAAATTGTAAATGTGCGGAGATATTTTCGTATGATAATGATGATTAGTTATATATTCTAATCCATAGATATTGCAAAAAGGATTCACAAGAATTTCCTTCCTATTTAAAACTTTTGTTTTATTTCCAACATGCAAGAGTTCAGAATAGATTCAATTTGTTTGTTTCATGGGTTCACTTTCAATGTAGTCTTTAATGATCTGTTCATCCTAGTTTTAAAATTTTGTTTAAATCGTCCATATTTAAAAAATAAAATAATAGTATGTGTTCATTCTTAAAAGAAAAAAATGCCGAATCTGCCGTTCACATTGCAAAGAAAGTTCACATAAAATATACTTAAGACTAATTTTATAATACGCAAAAGTAAACAAGAAATACCACATGCACGATGACATATCATCATAAATGCATCTTCCTACAGTTTTAACATAAACATTCTGAATTCGAAAAAAACATTTTTCACTGATGTTTTCTTGAAAATTTAATAAAAAATTTCAGACGTTGCAATAACTTCGAAACCCATCTGAAGAGTAAGTCGACTTCAGTGTATAGGCCTTTGTTTCATCAGCGTCCGGCAGTTTTTTCCGGTGAAGTTGCTTAAGCTCTCGCTTCTCCGTCCGGCTTCGGGAAGGTTTCAGATAAAAAGCTTAAATGATAGGCTTTTCCAAACTACGTTCAATAAAATTAAAGTCAGGAAAATATTGCATACAAATTGAGCAAATATGACAGTTTTAAAACTAAAACTACAAACAATGTTAATAGTTTCATCTGCAATTGCACACATCGTAAGGCACTAAAACATTAAACATTGGTTTTTACAAAGGCAGCGAGGATTGTAAGAATTTCAAATGATTGGAGGGATGTCCGACTTTTACTTCCTAAATTCGAATTCTCGTGTCAATCTAACAACATATCGTTGAAATTTAAATAATGACACTGATATTAGGATTTTAGATTAATAAATTATTATTATTATACTGGAAAGATGCCATTGATTTGTGATGCCAAATTTAATTTGTAGTAAATAATTGTATGTTGTTGTTTTTTTCTATAATTCTTTTTAAATTAAATAAAGCGCATTTTCACTGAATTTATATTCAATTTAAAATTGTAAAAAGTTGTAATTTTATTTCGGGTTTATGATTAAATATTTGTTAACGATTCACCATTGGAAATACATAGGTGAACAAGTAAACACTAATAATCTAATAAAGTTAACATGGATCATTCTATCTCTTGATAACTGCACTGAAACATAAAAACATCTTTTTCGTTAATGGTCTACATCTCATCACAAATTAACAATATGTCATAACTTACAATAACTAAAACTATTACATTCAATATCGAATTAAGACTCGTCAATAAACAGTACAATTCTAGTCCAAAAACTTACATCTTTTATGTACAAACAAAACATATTCATTTCCAATAATAATACTTTTTTCAAGATCATTTTACGTGCGCTGAAATGAATTTATTGTATAATATATATATAAAGCCGGACAGTGATCTGGGATTTGAAAATGCCAATATCAAAAAACAAATCACTGTTTCCATGGAGATATAATCTATTTATCTCCACTTCATCAGCGCCGAAATTTGGAAATAATTTAGAAACTAAAACGCAACATTATCAACACCTTGTCCTTTTAAAATTTAAAATTAAATTTAAAAAATATAAAATTTACCTAAATATTAATATTAAAAATTAAATTTAAAATATAAATCTAAATTTAAAATTAAACTATCGAAAATTAAAAGATTTTATCAATAATAACAAAATTATCTAAATTATCAAAAATTTAAAATTACTAAACAGTGAATTAAAAATATAGAAACTATACTGGCACTAACCTTAATCTAAAAGTTTAAATGACCACGACGTTTCAGAGCTTCATGGATTAAGCCCCCTTTTCAAGTGGAACGAGTCATATTTAACGAAAAACTTTCCTTATCTGAGATTGTAAAACAGAAAGGAATGGCCATTGGGGCCTGCGCAATGCAGGCACATGGGTTTTCATACTAATATTTCATTGCTGAATTTTTCTTTGTTTATTTTATACTTTGAGGCATCACTGTGCTTCCGATATAAATTATATTATTTTCCGATTCACAATCGTTATTGTGAATCCCTACAATACTTTAACTCAATATTGCAGATTTGCTCTTTTAATATTTTTAATAAATTCTAATATTCTAATAATTTTAATAAATTTAAAATTGATTAATTTTTTGTAATTTTTAATTAGTTTCTATTTGAGAGTTTAATTTTAATTTTTTTAAAATTAGATAATTTAGCTATTATATTGGATAGTTTAATTTTAATTTTAAATTTAGATAGCGAGACCTTCTTGTTTACAGTGACTTCTCCTGGCTGATGATCGCCAACGAGCGTGAAACAGCTGTTCCAGGATGTCACTTGTAAATAATTTGGTCTCATCCATTTTAATATAATTTATATTTCAACTTGAATTTTACAGCGGTGTTTTTTTTTTTCCAATGTGAAAAGAACATAAAGTTAATTATTGGAAATGCTGCAATAATTGCAACAATGCCGGAGAGTAAAAGTCACGAGACGGCGGGTCACGCGCGTGTGACGAAGAGAACGAGACTTTAGTCGAAGACAGATGTGAGATGAAGATGAACAATGGCGGATGAACGATGAAGTGGCGAAAGAATGGACGGAGATATGCTAGGGGAAATTTTGAAGCAATAAAGAACTTATGAAGAATATAGGATCGATATAATATCGAAAGAAGAATACACGAAGGAGTAGGGATTTTCCTGGAACTAAGAAGATGAGTATTTCTTCTGTTTTATAAGTCGAACTGATAGATGATTCGAAGAGGAAAATATAGACCTAAAAGCTAACCTCGTGTTCAAAAGATATTTTTTGTGCTTCAGACGTATTTATGAATTAATAAATAATTCTGTTTTATATATTTATAGCATATAGGTATAGAGTCCATCGCCGGAGTGAATAATTCACGATAATAATTATAAAGGATAAAGTTATAATATTTCCGATATCTGGATATAAAAATCATCGAGCGGATGAATGTTCGAAAATGGCGGCTTAACTAATAATCCTGTGGATAGAAGAATTATCAGGAATATAAGAAGATAATTTCTATAGAACCTAAATATCAAGGATTATGTAAGTAGAGACTTTTTATTTATATTCAAGATTCATAAATAAAGAGAAGATATCCGGAAGCAAGAATTTATAATTATGTGCAGTTCATCGTGTTCATCGTATTAATTATAAGAAGTAATAAACTGTTTATAGATTTAATGACTAGTTGAAATGATTAAGGTGAACTTTATATAAAATAAAGGAAAGATATCATTTCTATAGTTAAAGTGAAATAGGATAAATCGCAAGGTGTAAAAGCTTGTTAAATTAGAAATGTGTTTTCTAGATTCATAGCGGCAGAATTAAATCGCTAGGTGAAAAGCTTATTATGTTAGAAATGGGTTTTCCAGATTCATTGCGGACAGTAATATCTCACTAGGTGAATAGTCATTAAAAGATAGAAACTGTGAACATTTAAGAAGTTAAAATAGGAAGATAATTTTTTAGAAAGAACTGTCAAATTACGAGTGCTGTGTGTACTATCAAGAACTTTAATCAAGAACTTATTTATATGTGAAATTCAGTTAAATAAATGTGTGATTTCAAGTGTTCTGAAGACAGTGTTTATCAACTTATTTAAATAACTTTAATTGTAATAATTAAAGGGAGATATATAATATATCGGTGGTTGGATATGGAAAGAAATAAGCTCTGCTGGGGTCCAATAGTACAGGTTAAGAATTTGTATTAGTGTATGATCTGGGGGCACGGCAGTGCCCCCGCCAAGACGAGCCAAAGACAGTAAGGCACTACGTACCTTTTCTGGAAGCGTTTCGTCGTATTTTCGAACCCTCATAGCTTCGGCCTGGATAATACTAGAGAGCTCAAATTTTCAGGATAAGATGCAGTTAGCAGACTAATGAAATACGCTAAGTTTCATTTATTTAGCTTTTATACTTTGGATTTTATTAATACCTAAAATACGTCGATTCCGTCACTGATTCACTCACTCACTCACTGACTCACTGACTCATGATCATCAAAACCTCTAGGGTACTTCCTGAAGTCCTAGAAAGCTGAAATTTGGTATGCAGGCTAGGATTAGCACACAAACAACAACAAAAATTAAGAAATCTTTAACTTTAACCCTCCAACCCCTCATAAAGGGGGGGGGGGTTCTGGTTATGTATTATAGAACCCTCATAGCTTCGGCGTGGATAATACTAGAGAGCTCAAATTTTCAGGATAAGATGCAGTTACCATACTAATGAAATACGCTAAGTTTCATTTATCTAGCTTTGATACTTTGGATTTTATTAAGATCTGAAATATGTCGTACCATCAATGCTTCGGCCTAAATAATACTAGAGAGTATAAATTTTCAGGCTAAGATGCAGTTAGTAGACTAATGAAATACGGCACGTTTCATTTATCTAGCTTTTATATTTTGGATTTATTAATATCTAAAATACGTCGATTTCGTCCATGATTCACTAACTGACTGACTGACTCATGATCATCAAAACCTCTAGGGTACTTCCTGAAGTCCTAGAAAGCTGACATTTGATATGCAGGCTGGGTTTAGCACACAAACAACAACAAAATTAAAAAATATATAACTTTCACCCTCCAACCCCTCATAAAGGGGGTTCCGGTTCTTTATTATATAACAATTTCTGATAGGTATATCCCATCGATAACATTTCATGTAAAATAAGTTGCCAAGACTCACATGCTCATAACGCTTTCACTGTTAAAAAGTTATCAGATCTCATGTAGAGCCAAGCCCCTAACTCTACAAGGCCTAACTCTACAATCCCCAACTTTACAAGCCCCAACTCTAAAAACTCTCTATCTTGGTCAAAAAGTATGGCTTGACCGTTTCATGGAACTATTTCATCCCACGCAAAACATTTCATGTAAAATATGTTGCCAATATGCTCATAACGCTTTCACTGTTAAAAAGTCCCTCGGGGGAGCCTGTAACCCCTAGAGGGCGCGTCCCCAGGTGCCGGATCGGGGAATGCCTCCACTGGTTAATCCTTTGGGCGGTAGAGGGGAAATAAAATACCTTCCGCGGACCAACAGGTAGAATTCCATCCTCCCTGGAGGCTCTGGCAACATCCTTTTTCCATGAGTAGTGCAATATCAATGTCTAGTCCTAATGCTACTGCGTACGGGGCAGCCGACGCGTCGTGTTCTGCAGTCCGGGGATACGTCGAGAAATCAGCTACGCGGACAGTAAATATCCTTCAACTTAATATTAATGGTACACTGAAAAAGCTGGATGAATTGGCTTCCATACTTAATTCCCAGACCGTTCATGTTGCCTGCTTGCAGGAAACTAAACTGAACCCAAAGTTAAACTTAAAAATCAAGGGATATACAGTCATCAGAAAAGATAGACTCATCAGTTCCGGGGGAGGTATTGCCTTCATTGTAAAAACTCCAGAGGTGAAGTTTACAGAAATAACCCAGACAACATCTTCATTTGCCAATAGTAACACCGAGGCTCAGGCAATTAACATCCTTCTCCCTAGGCATACTATTACTCTAGTGAATGCTTACCATCCTGACAATTCACCAATTGATACCAATCTCCTTCAAAGCATGGCAGATACGACAGCAGAAGCTAAAATTATTTTGGGGGACCTAAATGCTAAAAGTCCCTCATGGGGAGGCAATATACTGAATTCAAAAGGAACTCAATTGAATGACCTAGTTGATGACCTACATATGACTATACTCAACACGGGAAAATATACTTATGTCTCAAGAACAAATGGTACTGCATCTGCCCTCGATATAACTGCTATAAGTTACAACTACGCAGACAAATCTCACTGGCAAGTTTTAAAATCTGCTATCAGTGACCATTTCCCTGTTCTCACTACTATTCAAGTTAATCTGGAATGTACTCCCCAACATAAGCGATCTTTCGAAAGGCCAACTGGGAGGGCTTCGAGCGAGAACTGGAGAGCCTCTGCTCTAGAACATCCAAATTAGAAAATCTCGAGAAACTCCTTACTGCTTTTACATGTCACATTCAGACTGCTGCTAAGCATCACATTCCTAGAGGAAAGCGACGTGCTGACTGGATTCCTTTTTGTAGGGATCATAACATTGAGGAGCTGATACATGAAAGAGACTCCATCAGCCAAGAGCTCATGAGAAATAACCGCGAGGAGCTAAGAAATAAGCTGATCACAGCCAGTGGAAGGGTTGAGGAGGAGATCTCCAACTGCAAACAAAGGAAATGGACGGAGCTTTGCGGCAAACTCGATCCAAGAAATGGAACATCCCAATACTGGAACCTTCTAAAAGTTTTAAATAACTCCAGAAATCCTACTCAGGAACAGGTTCATATAAATGTCTTGACTACTGGAAATGTTGATGCCAGAACAAATAAGGAAACAGCAAATATGCTTGCTAAATTTTATGAAAATACAAGTAAGCTATCGTACATCCCAGAAGATAGAAAACTCCTCAAGAAATGCAAGTCCATCATTGAGCTAAATAAGCAAGCATCTAAGTCTGACATTTTCAAGTCTGATTTTACTCTTGAAGAATTAGAATCCGCTATTCAACGCCTCGACCCCAGGAAATCTCCTGGGCCTGACCTTATCTACGGACATATGTTACATCATCTTGGACAGAACGCAAAGAGTTTTTTGCTTCTGATTTTTAACATATCTTGGCACACAGGCAAATTGCCTTAAGTTTGGAAGAACTCAACCATTATCCCTATCCTTAAGCCAGGTAAAGAAGCCAGCAACTGCAAAAGCTATAGACCGATCTCACTAACTAGTATCCTTTGTAAAACAATGGAAAAAACTATCCACACCAGATTGATGAAATGGCTGATCGAGAAAAAGACCCTATATTTTTACCAAACTGCAAACAGAACTAAGCATAGTACTGTTGATCAACTTTTTTACCTATGCCAGTCTATAATTGACGGCTTCCAAGAAAGGCCCAGCAGGAAAACTACCGTGGTTTTCTTGGACCTCTCTGCTGCTTTTGACAGAGTCTGGAGACAGAAGCTAATTGAAATTGTCCACAAAGAAGGTATTGTAGCTAACTGCCTCATCTGGATCAACGATTTCTTAAGAGGAAGGAAATTCAAGGTTAAAGTTAATGGATCCTTTTCAAAAACTCATCGAACTTGGGCAGGTGTTCCTCAGGGCTCAGTTCTGAGTCCTCTCCTCTTCCTCCTTTACATGAATACTTTGGACCCTCACATCGGCAAAGAAACAAGTGTTGCATGCTATGCCGACGACGTACAGTGGAGTAAAAGGCCTCCACAGCTGGCCAAAACTACATGGTTGGTGTTTTATGGCGCAAAAGCAGCTGCGGCTAAGCTGCGCCACCAAAACTACATAACCATTACTGTTTGTAATAAAGGGCTTTTAGATGATGATAAAGGGCTTCAATATTGTTTGTATTGAAAAAATAAATTACAATATATTATACAAAAGATTTATTTCGCCATTTCGCCATGAACGATAAACCATGTATACAAAAAAAAACAAGATAACATGTAGTCATAATACGTATAAAAATTGCAGGGACATAATAATTGAAAACGTTTGCTTATAAATACTGTAATATAATTGAAGACTTATAATAATATAATAAACTACATGATATAAAACAATAATAAAAACATTCTAATAAACCATGTAATAATTAATTATAGCTTAAAAATTCAGTGCCCTCTATTCGGAATCGTTGCAATTAGTTTCACTATTATCTTCTTCATCCTTTGAACGTCTTACGCATCCGCTCTTATCAGCATCATTATTGTAATCATTATCATTGTCGTCTTCATAGTCATCGTCACTTTCATCATCATAATTTACTGGTGAATTCTCTCCCGAATTATCTAAGTTTCGTGCTCCTGGCAGTAGAAGGTTTATTGTTTCATTACTGAACGGCTTGCTTCTTTTCTTCGGCATTTTTCTTGTGCAACTCAAAAAGGGGTCGGAACTCAGAAACAGCCTATTTATAATGTCCCTGTTACACTTTTCTCTCGAAAACTTTCTAGAGAACCTTAATCTGTATTGTCGAAAATGTTTGTTTCTCTCTTCACCTGCTTCTTTCGATAGCTGACCAATAGGCAATATAGCATTTCTTATTACACTTGAACCGTGAAACAAAATTTTATGCAGGGTGGGGGTCATGGGGTGCCACCCATACAGTTCAATGTATAATTTTGCTATAGCTGAAGCGAAAACTTGAAACTTCTCGGGGTCTATTTGATGGCTGCTTGAGATAGCCTCCAAAAAATTTTGCAGTTTCTTATTAGATGCACATCTAATCCTGTTATACGAGCAGCCGTTTCTGGGTCAGAAAAATATAATAAAGGAATATTGTCACTGATGTTGAAACTAATTTATTAAAAATTTTTATAGTTTATATTTTAAAATGCGATGTATTCCTTTCATGCTTCCCCTGAAATTCCCTCACGGCTCAACGGGGGGGGGGGGTTATCCCCCAGGTTCTGAACCTCTGATCTACAGTACGTTTGTATTAAATAATGACATTGAAGTCAATTCTTTCTGATTGACCTAATTTCCACAATAACCGATCAATTGATAGTACTGTGCGCTACAAAACCCATTTTCGTTTTAGACAATATATTTATTTTCCAGGTCGGTTTACTCAAAATTGTGGGTACATGTGGAAAATGTTTTTCATGGAATAATTAACTAAGAATCCAAAGATAATGTCAATACAAATAAAATTGGCCGACAAGCCCCGACAAGTTTTCAAAAACCTTTCCGAAATTAAAAGTATGTTTAAAAAACTGCCAAATTTATTACTCAATAATATTTATTTATTTTTGTAATTTTTATTTTATAAAATATTCTAAAGCTAATAATTTTAAATAAAATTATGTACCTTTTAATCCCTCTCTGCAAAATTTGAAATCAGTTGCGCAATAAAGAGTGTCAATAATATTCATTAAACATTTATAATGAGACCAATAAAAAACAACAAGCTGCTAGCTTCAATGCTTTATTGTGACTAGTTAAAAATCACGTAGCATTGACAACAGATGCGTCATCCATCTGAAACTACAATGACATGATGCAGTAGGCTTCTATCTACTGAAATGTGCCGTTTTGGCCGATGATCGGGCAAATTTATTTTTCGACTTTTGGCCAGTTAAATCATGCAAATGCTCCACTATGCGACGTAGCAGTTTGGCACACTCACCGTGACATTCAACTTTCACAAAGAATTCTAAATCAGTGCATGAAAGGTTTTGAAAATTGGTCAAAAGAGCTCAAGCTCACTGTAAATCCTGATAAAACAAACTTTTGCATTTTCTCGACTGACAGGAAAAATAGAAGTAATTTTAATCTTACTATAAACCTATTCGGCTCAGTAATCCAACGCACTAAGCATCCAACGTACCTCGGCCTCACCCTTGATGATGAACTGAGATTTACACAACACCTTGAACAAATATCCAACAGGGCCTTAAAACGACTTAACATCGTGAAAAGGCTGTGCGGTGCAGCTTGGGGCTCAAGACCAGCAACTCTTCTTAATGCTTATACCTCGCTCGTTAGGCCAGTTCTTGAATATGCTGCTCCCATTTGGGCACCGGCCTCATCTTCTTCAAAAGACAAAATAGACACTGTACAGTACAGAGAATCAAAAATCATCATTGGTGCAGTCTCATCCACAAATAACTATAAAGCTGAAACTGAGTGCGGCCTAACACCTCTAGAGAGCAGAAGAAAACTCGCCACCCTAAAGTTCACAAATAAAATCAGAAGTGTAACAGATTTCCATATCTCAAATAAAACATTTAAGGCATGGAATGGTAAAACTAGACTAAAACGGTCTTCCATCCTCCAGTTTGATCAAGAAACAAGAATGGAAATCAACTTACAGCACGAAGATCTTACTTATGTTCAAGAACCCTCTTTTCCCATCAGTCCCTCACCAAAGGCAACTATAAACTTAAACCTTCTACAGCCCTGCACGAAAAAAGAACCAGCTGCAGTGATTCGGGAGAAGGGGCTCCGCACCATCCGTGAGCTCTCAAATTCAACTCAAAATATGGCCATCGCTTTTACAGATGGCTCTTCAGACTCCAGTCTTGACCGGGGTGGAGCCGGCATCTTTTTGACCTATGCTAATGACAAAATCCGATTCTCACAAAATATCTGTCGGTAAAATTGCCTCAAACTTCACCTGCGAGCTGGTGGCTATTAAGGAGGCTTTGAATCTCGACTACTCCAAAGCTATCCAAAATTCTAACGGACCTTTGTTATTATCGGACTCTCGCTCTGCCTTCCAGGCCATTTTAAGAGGAAACTCCCAGCTCACCCAGGATATCATTCTACTCTTAAACAAAATAACCACGGCCCAAAGAACCTGCATTCTTCAATGGATACCAGCACACGTCGATATCGATGGTAACGAGAATCCTAGCCAAGGAAGCCCGAGATAACCCTCAACTTTCCAACAGCCTGACCCTAACTGATGCTGATGCAGTTGCCAGCCACAGACTACTTTCTGCCCCCTCTCAGAAACACTCCATCCCTGCCCTAAACTGTGATCGAGCCATCTCCACAACTGTTGCTAGATTGAGGACTAAACACTTCAGGGGAATGAAAATATCTCCAGATGGCCATCGAAGCTACAGAAGTTGTCCTCACTATTATTGATACCGAACTCTCTCCCGACCATATCTTTGATTGCCCTGCCATACTGGCGAAGCTCTTCAGAATCCATCTGGATCCCCGCATCAAGTCCTCAATTCCACAGAGGTTACTGATGTTGCCAGAGCTGTTTGGACACCTTTGGACAAATTTAATCCTACGCACTACTGGACAAGACAACAACAACTGTTAAAAAGTTATCAGATCTCATGTAGAGCCAAGCCCCT
>JAFIDM010008385.1:0-11062 GCA_023159025.1 Thereuonema tuberculata | reverse complement strand
TTTTTTATAATACAATTACACTAATTCTTTATAATTGGCAATTATCCTTTCGTATTGATGGTAATTAAGTAGTTCAATTTCCTTATTATAAATTGGTATTACGAGGTTTTTATGGTTATTTCAATCTATATTTTATTACTACAATTGCTATAATATTAAATACAATATTTTACAGGGAGCAAATTTTCAGTTACTACCATTACCTGTCATTTGCACTGGCCATCAAAAATTGAGATATTAAAAAAGTATCTTGCTAAATCGTAAAAAAAGATTTCTAAATAATAATAACTGACATTAATTAACTACTTGCTAAAAGAAATGTTCTCAAAGTTTTTATAAAATATATTTTATAGTCATTCATAATGCATAAATATGATTTTTAAAATTATAATTATGAAGCAAAATTGACAGCTTTGTATTGTTCTATTTTATGAGAATTTCATGTAATATGAAAATTCTGTTAGGTTTTTAATAGATAAATTATTACCAATTAAATTTTCTAGTTTTAGATATATAATCCACAATGATTTGACATTTATTACTATTTTTAATAAAGAAAGGAAATTGTAGAGTTTTAATATAGGAACCGATTAATTTTTGAATGTCATTAGTTAATTGGATTGCAATTCATAAAACTATCAGACCTGCTTTATGCATCACTTCAGACTGAATCTATTTATTTATTCTATTTTTTCAGGAACCGGAAATTCGCTCCGAATGTCTAATAAAATATCTTCAGTTGTCCAAACATCCCATGAAAATCACATCAGAGATGACGGAAATCATTCTTTACTCATTGTTTTGAGACAGATCGCTTTTTTTTCGTAATAAATCTTAACCATTTTGCAAATGAGGCTGTCCATTAATTCACTCTTCGGAAGGATGATTCAAAATTGACAGTTATTTCCTACTTGTAGACAGTATATAATTTAACATTTTAAATTTTAGTGTTTAAGAATAATTCTATGTAGTAATGTAGAATAATAATAATAAAGAGATCACAAACACTGTCCCACTTTGATTCTTGGTGAGAATCCTGTTTTTTTAAGTTATAAATAGTAGTGACAATAGAAATTTAAATGTTTTTTTTCCCTCGCATTTCCGGCTACCAAAATGAACTAATTATTTTCTTAATTAAGATCATGAATTAAAGTCAGGATAGATCCATTGATCTGAAACTATCACGAGAAGTAATTGTTTTTTTATTATATTCATTATTAAAATTTGTTATTATAATTGTATGCTTCTATTTTTTTTTTTAAATGGTAACACCAAACTCTGGTATCCTAGGGATTATTGTGTATTAGATAATCTAGGACTCATATTGAGAAGAATTCGTATGAGAAAAGTTCCCTACCTCCGCCAAGAATCGAACATGAATCCTCCAACTCACAGTAAAGTATCTTACCATTGGGCTACAGAAATCACGTGAAAAACATTAAAGAAAAGTAGAACGTTTTAACAGATAAATAAATAAATAGAAAAAAAACATAAAATAATTGAAAAAAAGGAGAAATAAGCTAATGAAATTTAAGGCAAATTTTTACAACCAGAAGACATATTCCCGTTTCGGGGACAAGTATCTTTAAAATGTCATTAGCAACAATGACAACAATCGCAACAATCACATTTATAATAATAAGGAAATTAAAGCAATATCAATTATATTTTCATAGACGTATCAGAAGATGTTGCGAAGCATTGTGATTGGTTTACTAATCGCTATCCTACCTTGTTTAGTGTTAGCGTCAAATTCTATCAATTACATTATTTTTTCCTGCTTAATTAGCGACAAAAATTTTCCTAACATAAAACAGTGTAAGGACTTAATGAAAAAAAAAATCTGAAATAAGTGATTTATTGCTATTCAGTAAATATATAATAGTCTAAAACATAGAATTCTAATAAAATCTGTAAATCTTATTTAAATTCGAAATTAGTTAAAATAAAAAATTACTTAAAATTAGTTAAAATTGAAATTAGTTAAAATAAAAGCTTCTTTAGTACTAAAGTAGAAAACAAGTAAGAAGATAATGATAAAATGAACTTAAAGGCCTTATATTCAAGAAAACAATTTTATATGACGTTTCATGAAAATGCAGACGCATAAGGTATAATAAACGAAAGCCTTCGACGAGACGAACTGATGCTAATAGTAAGAGTGTATATAGGATTGAATTTTAGTGCAGGGCCGGACGAAGATATTTTACCTCCCATTAATATAATAGATCAGAAAAAAGTATATTTATTCGTTTATTTTATTTTAAATACAATATCGATAAATTACAGAAAATAAGTAAATAAAAAATATAATATTTTTATTAAAATTTTATTAAAATTAAAATATAATATTAGTTAAAGCAATTGTTTGACACAATCAACTTTGGTGCAGAATAAAACCTAGTGGGCTATCCTTATTTCCTGACCGGCTCTGCATTAGATGCGGCCATATTAAGAAGTCGACCTTCAGTAATCAATAAAAAAAAAAAAAAAAGCATTGTCTTCAAAATTGAGAGGTAGAGTGACAAAGTACCAGAAACATAAATCGAAAGAAAATACAACCTACCTACTTATATATTTCGATTTTTCACAATGGGTGGCCAGGAATCCTTAGACCCTTCCTTCCCCAACCCGCCCTAATATACGCCCCTGGCTAAGACTATCATTAGCCTTACTTGTTTCCTGAGCATAATAAAGAAAGAAAATTTGTGTAATTTTAAATTATTCATTTTTGTAAATTTAATTTCACAGCTTTTTTTCCTAATTGTTAATAATCTTCAATCTAAATATTCTATCTTTAATTGAAAATGGGATGTTTTTAAATCACTTTGACATAATAATCAAAACGATTTCGCTACTTCAATTTCAATGTGGTACAAAAACCTCCTTATCCGGGTCAATTGCTATAATTTATAATTAATCTTTTTCTCATTGAAGTGTTACAAAAAGAGCATCCGTTGTAAGATAGCTATTTACAGGTTTATAGAAAAAATACTGACCTCATCATTATTGGTTGCTAATGTCCTCATTAGAAAGGAAATATTGAAGCAATAAAAAGAGGTTTATCCCATCGGTGTTCAGCAGATGTTCATTACTGCCGCAGGTAAGTTAACGCCTCGTATCACTCTGTAACCGAAGTAGCACATGATGTTGTAGAAGGTGTATCATGCTTGCGTGAATGTGTGTTCGTTTGTAGTATTAGCAATACATTTAGATTATAGTTCGTTTCTTTCAATTCTACCTCTTAGCAAATTTCGAGTCAAAGGTCAAGTCTTCAAATATTTAAGTTTTATAGCGAAAATTTTTTACTATTAAGTTGTAGAGTAATTTGTTATTGAAAAGTTGCAAATTTTGTTGTTAATTGAAACATCATCAAAGCCTTTGGTTTGATTTGTTTGATCCCACATATATTTCATTGTTCGATTTTAACTTTTCACAACAATAGAGCTACTCAGACAAAAAAGGTATCAAATCAAGTAAAAGTCGTACAAGTAAATAAAATAAATGAAAAAAATAGAAATAAAAAAAAAAAGAAAAAAGAAAGATACATTTCAGCCATTTTAGTTCAGGCGATTAGCCACATTATAAGACCGAATGTATTTTCATTATTCAGCTATTGGCCGAATAGATTCAGTACAATGATTAAATTCTAAAAAGAAAAAATACCTGATATTGCCAGAATTAGATTAATTACTTAATAATGAAAGATAGAAGTACATGTAACACATACGACAGGGCCGTAGCTACCACCGGGGCAGCCGGGGCAGTGCCCCGGGGCCCCCGAGCAAAGGGGGCCCCCGAACGAAGGTGGATTTTTTTTTTTTACAAAACCATAAACACTTGTTGTCCTTTTTTTTTTTTTGGTTGTTAAAATAGGATTGTCAAGGGCCCAGCAAAATTCATCTTGCCCGAGGCCCCGCACCCTCCTAGCGCCGGCTCTGCCCCGGGGCCCCCAATCCTCTAGCTACGGCACTGACATACGAATACAATTAACTGATGTGCTACTGGATAACTGCATCTATTCTTAAAAATATATTTATTTAGTAATGATATCTTTCGATGGATTTTTCAATTTATTTTCATTTATTTAAATGTATTTATTCTCGAACGCTAAGTTTCTTGCGTTTCTGTATATTTCTTTAAAAGTAAATGTGAAAAGATATTAGTATTTTTTTTATATTGAATGTAAAAAGAAATTCAATTTAGAAAAGTTGACCCACTGAAAAAGATTGAAAACTTTTTCTTCTCTAATTGCTCCGAAATTGGTCCGTCCTCAGAAAACCAATTGATAAAAATTTTAGTAAGTGCAATTGACTTTACAAAAGTGAAACCAAAGCACTGTTTACTATCGTCACATAAAATATAATTTAAATTATCATTTTTATTGAGTGTACTGAATTGTAGACAGTAGGTATGAACATAAATACATTGTTCAGCGTATCCATGACTATTAAACAATATTTTAATTTTTTTTTCATTTAATCTTTTTATTTTTACTTCTTAAAAAAGTCATTTTTAGGCAAACCAATAAATGATAAACACTTTGGAAAAAAAAGATGCACTCACAAAACAGACTTCTCAATATTGTTATTTGCGATAGAAAACAAACAAAATAGTTTATTAACAATATCAATTTATTACATTGGTTTTATGAATCTGAGGAAATGAAGGCTTTTTTTTTTAATAAAGAAAAGACGAATATGGGGAACTAAGTTCTGCAGGAAATTTAGAAAAATTATTAAAATATCAAAATTCTACATATTTTATAAATATATATTCAATAATTTATATGTTTTCGATATCAATTGAAGTCTAAATTTTTAGATTTTTGATTTCTTTTAATTTTACCTGAAATAGCCAATGGATTATAACAATGGATTATAAGTAGCTTTATATTGTTTACTTTAAATCTTAAAAAACAAAATATTTTTTATAAATTGCTAATTGATGTTATTTAAACCAATAAATAAGTCGCTGTTATTTTTCGATTCATCTTCAATTTGTAAATAAATCCATTGGAATAAACACTGCACTCGCCCCCTTCAAAGACCTGTCAATCAAATGCGGTGCCATTACTCAAAATAAGGGGAGTGGCATAGAAATCACTCCCTTTCTTTATTGAGATGCTGTATTATTAAAAATTAATTTCATTCCTTCTCGATCAAATCCTATTTATTTAAATAACAATGAAATTTGTAATTATACCCAAGATAAAAAAATTGATAATTTTATTGATATAAAAGTTTGGTATTTTAGTGTTAGAAATAATAGTCTTTTGAAAAAATTGATTGACTGATAGGAACCGCGAGCAGATAGAACATAAGGAATTGTTAACTTACCAAGGCAGCCGCTTGACAAATAGAACAAAAATAAATTAAATGTTAGGAACATATTTGATAGCAATATAGTAAAAATTAAATGAAAACATTAAAATTAATTATCAGTTTATGATACTGCTTATTAAATTCAAATATAGTTCTGCAATTTTCGTGTATTGATTTCTAAAATCCTTTGTGCAATTTTTATTTGTCCTATTTCGTTTTATGAGAATCATATCCACTTACGCGAAAATTCGCTTATATTTAATAGTCGATTATTTGGTCAATTACACTAGCCTGCGAAAAAAAAAAATTTTTCTCCGGCAAAAGGTTGAAGAGCTGATTTACCCTAATTTAGGTGTGCTGAGTTCAAATATGTAAACCGTTTTTGCCTATCACGTACAGTTTTTTGCTATTTGAAATCCAAATTTTACACATTGGTGTAATTTCGATAGAAAACACCATAATAGAGAATATATGTAATTTTAATGGGACATGATCAAATTGCAACGAATATACAAAAAAGTAACATGTTCATTGCTAGAATGTATGAATCTCACTTCAAGAACACTATTGTTTGCTGCACTTTGATGTGAATGAACGCTGTGTTGATTTGCGTTTGTGTTTCTCAGTAGTGACAGAGGTACCGAAAGCAGGGACTACTTCTATCAAAACTCTTCACGTACTGCTTCATAATTCCAATTTAATATGTAAAGGGGGCAATAACACACTTTGAGGATCAATTAATGGACGATTTACAATGTTTTTTTCTCCAGACACGAACTGTTTCCTCTTGGGCCACTCAGACACTAACCAGTGACGATTCCTGTCCCGAGAGTCCCACTCACACAGAAAACACGGAACTTTGTATATCCTCCTTGCTGCCCTAATATGATACCGCACACTTTTAAATCACAGCACAGTAACCATCTGTGTTCATTGTAGTTCAGTTTCTGCAACACCATAGATAAATTGTGATAGTTTTCACGAAGAAATGTTGAATGGGCGACTGGCACTGAAGCAAGTTTATTTCCATTGTGCAGAAGAACACCTTTGAGACTTCTTTTACTGGCATCAATAAATAGATGCCAGTCCTTTGCTTGGTAAATAGTTCCAAGACGACGAATTAAGCCAGGATATCACAGCCAAACACAAATTCGTCTTCGTGAACAAAAAACTGCCGGAATTCTTCCTCCCGATTTCTGTAACAATATGAATTTGTCCCAGGAAGTAAAAGATTTCTCTCTTTAAATCTTGATCCTAAAAGTTCTCTCTTTTCTTTTGTGAGGCCTAGGTCACGCACCAAATCATTTTGTCACACTGATTATAAAGATGTGGAGTTTTATCCTCAACATCCGGTAGAAAGGTATCATCATCACCATTCTCCGCACTTGAAGATGACGAAGACACACTCTCTGGTAACTGTTTTGGTGGTTTTGGGACAGGAATATCGGGTCCATGTGGTACGAGGGTTACGGCAGATGGAAGGCAGGGATATACAATGTGCTTTTTGTTTTTCATATTGAATCCGGACACTTTACATACACAAGAATAACAGTCGTGAAAGTGATTTGTTTGTTCCCGCCAAACCATTGGGATTCCGAATGGCATTGATGGCAACAACCCTTTGTACCATTGCCGCAGGTTTTCTACACACGTTTTACACACAATATGGGGTGCGAAATTCTTGTCCTGATCACCTAACTTCATGTTAAAATATCCCAAGTACAGGCTTTTTATAAATGGTGTTATATTTCGCTTCTGGCCTTTACTTGTATATTGGTCATATATATAACAGAAAGAGTTGGGATTGTTCACACATTTTCGCCTCCCAACATCTCTGCCACTTGCCATTTTAACACAAACTACCTCACTTATTCACTCAATCGACTTCAAGTGCACGTTGAAACATATAGACAAAGGCATGCCACACGTTCTCAGACTCTTCTCTCAGACAACGGAGGAACGCGATCTTCGCGTTTTTACCTTGTCTGACACTGCGCATGCGCGAACTACAACTGTTCTATTTGTTGTTCCGGTAATCCTGTATAATTACCTACTTCCCTCCAAAACACAGCTCATACAATATTTTCTCTCAGACATGTCCGTACCTGCATTCCATACAATCAAGCCAAACCTCATTTACAATAACGAAGCTCAATTAGCATACACATGAGACGGATTTATGACAAATTTGTACGTGATACGAAACAACTGGTATTTTTTTTTACATGAGGACACTAAATGTAACGTATATCACATACAATTACTTTTGCCGGAAAATCTTCGCAGGCCAGTGTTATTAGCCTATTTTAGGCCAATAATAGCAGTAGTATTTACTATTAGCAGAAGGACCGGCATTTCCCGATACATATGATACAAAGAACTAACAACAAAACCTATAAAAATCATAAATGAAAAGGTCCGTCCAAGCCTCTCCCCGGTGACAACTTAGGGTGCGAATCCTTTATTGTAGCGTTTTGCCTTCGTTTGTTTATTCATTTCTTTATATAAAAATTATTTTTGCGCTTTACTTATATATATATAGATAGATAGATAGATTAAAATTATTATTATTATTATTTTGAAAAGTTTCAAACCATGGGTTTCCCCAGCAACGAGAATACGGCGGGTCAAGGACCAAAGCACATTAATTATTTATGTTATTATTATTATTATTATTATTATTATTATTATTATTATTATTATTATTATTATAATACATACGTAACTAATTAATAATTATTTACTTGGAATGTATGAAATTACGTAAAGCAAAAAAAGTGCATTTGAATAGTAAAAAAATCCAAGAAATGTCCAAATATATACAGTTTCAGAAAAAAATGTATGCCATAGATCCGTTGGCGCAAGAAAAAAATTATCTTGTTATCCCTGTCCTTACTTGGATACTGAGATATTTATATCTTTAAAGAAGCACAATTTAAAACTCAGCAAACATCAGCCCAATTAATTGAATGATTCAAAAGTTGTGTTAATTGTAAAGTGAAATAATGTTTCGTTTTCGGTTTTCAAAATAGCTTTTGTTTAATTTGTTCAATCCCCGTGAGGTTTTTGAGTTTTTTTTTTCTTCTTCACTGCTTGCGGACCTAAGATAGTAAAGTGACGCTGTTTGGCCACAAGCAACCGCTTCTATCAAATGGTGAAACCCCCTTCAAATGGATTCAGTAGTAGTGTAAGTTTTAAGACAACAAAAGTTTCACATGTTGCACTTTGTACTCGTATTTTTAGAGACGATGATTAGCTTTAAAAAATCAATAGCGGTTGATTAATCATCTTTAATGGTTAAAATAAGCTCAAGTGAATTTGAAAGTTTAGATGCCGGATGTCTAAAATCAACGACAAATCTCTAAGATTTGTAGTATTTCAATAATAATAGATGTCAATTTAATAAGCCTCGTTGTTAAATGTATGCTGTTTCTTTTAATTCGGTATTGAAGTATTTTAAAACTTTAAATTGCATTCTTCACGAGAATTTTATATTTTATTTACTTTTTTTATTTCAGTAAATTAAACATGAGAGATCATCAGTAGCGCAGTGGTGCCTCAAAAGAAAAATGAACAATAAAAAACTCACTAATGAAAAATAAGTGAGAAAATTCATGTGCCAGCCGTTCGCCCGCATCAATGAATTTTTTTAAAGCATAAAATTCAAACTGTACATTTGAATTATTAATAAAGAACAATGGGGAGACAAAATTGTTTACCAAGTGACATTCTGGAACAGCTGTTTCTTGACGATTATCAGCCAGGAGCAGTCACCAGTAAAATAACAAGGTCTTCTTATGGAGGCTTAATGATCATCGGAAGTGCGACTTCGATGAAAGCAAAATCATTTTTTTCTGTTTCAGAATTTCAGATTTTACTGACGTATGATTTCATCTTTCGATGGCTTACTAACTGAAATGATCTAATTTAGTTAAATCATTATAATTCTAATAGAAATATTCCTCTGTTTGAGCTTTAGTTGTGAGATGATATGTATAGAGACGATTCGTTTCTTATAGTTTTTAAATTAGGCAATTTTACGTGTAAAAGAGACCTATGATATTAGAGTTCATCAATATCTATTACTGATGTATAAAAAATGATTGAAAGTTCTCGATAGAGTAAATCTTTATTTTGTGAGAGATTGCGAACATTATCCTCAAGAATCTTCAAAATTAAAATGAAAAAACTTCAATTGTTGCCTCCTTTTTTCTCCAAACGATGAATCACAGTAAAAAAGACACGGTTAAAAATATATATTTTCAAGAGTAATCACCATGGGGACATTGTTGCTCTTTTTTACTTATCACCCTTTTCTGTAAGACTGTTCCATCTTTATCTTTCTAAAAGTTTTGCCTTCTGATCAAAAATGTTCATAATAAGCTTAACTTGCACTGCAGAACGATGATTACAAAGCTAAAACAAAGCATTTCTACATATGAAATTGAACTCTATGCCTTAGATCTGAATGTGCAGCAGCCATATTAAAAACATACAATATATACAAAGCTTGAATAAAAGATTTTTCAACTTTGGATGAATTTAGTTCAATATTTCGAGTCTGTACCTTGAGCCTTCGTCAGAAGAAGCTTGAGGATGACATTAAAAGATTCAAGATATCGAGATGAAATATTGAACGAATTTCACCCGGAATAGGAAAAATCCCTCATCCAGGCCTATTTTATTAGTATATTTAATTTGAAACTATTTTTCATTTGATGGCTAAAAATAACTAACAACAATTGTAGACCAAAGCATTCATACTGCGTGTATTCTATTTCTTTTCTATTAAATAAAATTCAAGAAATAATTAAGTAAAGTTATTCTTGGTATGGGTAAGTTGATCCAAAAATCTGAAGAAGCGTAAACACAAAATTTACCGCGATTCAATGAAAAAAACAAATAAATATTTTTTAAATCTAAGACGATTTCTATGGGATTCCATGCTTATTACTATGTTCTAATTATGTTTTAATGCCTGTTATTTCTATCTTTTTCCTTTGCAGTCAATAATGAAGCAAAGGCCTCACTGGCTACTCTGCAGTATAGTCCTTGTTATACTAAGTTTAAGTGAGGGATGTGATGAAAATGCTGCTTGGCCTCATGAAACAGCCCTCGACTCTGACAACAAAGTACATTTGCAATGGAAAGTAGAACAAGACTACCTCATTATGAATGTAATTGGACTTTCCATTGGATGGGTAGGGATTGGCTTCTCCCCCAGTGGCAGCATGAGGGGTGCTGATATAGTTATGGGATGGATCAGAGATGGCAAAGCTGTTCTACAAGTAAGAATCACCTACATTCCTGACATTTCTGTTTCTTTGTGTCTGTATGCAATATTTTTGTTTTCTTAATACAATTTTAAAGATTTTAATGAAAGTTCCCTTCCTATTTCCATATATTCATATATACTTTACAGAAGAAATATTCCGTCCACGATATAATCTTCACAATATTTCGTCTTTCATTGCAAAAAACTTCTTCAGGTGTCAAAGTGAGGACAGGAAATTCATCCTCTTCCTCCAATTTTTCGTTAGGATTACAAAACAAACCAATATTTAAAAACAAACAACTTATTAACAATATATAAACATTATACATATAAATAATACTTAATACACATTAATTAATTGTTTCAATTATTGAATCATAAATATTTATGAAAACTTTTATTTAGATATTATATGTGTTACATATCCAAATGAAATATTGCTCATTTTAAGGACTTTTTCTTT
>JAFIDM010008384.1:0-11063 GCA_023159025.1 Thereuonema tuberculata | reverse complement strand
ATATATATATATATATATATATATATATATATATATATATATATATAATAATCAATTTGGTTTATTAATTAACCATTGCTAATGTCAATATGCATCAAATAAATTTATCCAACTCTTGTTAAGATAACTTTTTTCAAAAATATTTATAATGTCATTTATAGTTTTTTTTAGATTGTTATTTGTCTTCAACTTTTGTTTTATAAATTCTTTATTAAATTACACTATTCAAAGGATAATGAACAATATTTACGTTCATAAATATTTAATAACATTTTATTTAAACGTTGTCCATTTTTTACTATCAAAAATTTCAGAAGAGCTTTGACAGATCAAAATATTTTGTAATAATATTTTTCGATTAATATTTTTTAGTTTATATATTTTTATTTATTTTAATGAGAATTTAAATTTAGATGAGGAAATGTTATCAACATAAAATGAAGACAGGTATTCCGACCCTGAGATGGCTATGAGACAACACCGGACCATTGAGCGACATCTAGGGACGCAGCAACAAGGTCAAAGTTCTCGTTCTCATCGCCAGAGGGAAGTAGTATATGAGCATCCCTGAGGCGATGAACGAGAAAGGAACAGCTTCTAATTGCTCTTTTTTTTAATTTTTTTTGCGGAAAACCGCTGCTATATCTTGCTGTAGGAAATTGTAACTAATCTACGAGCAAAATCTAAAAAGAAAATTAAAATTAAACTTCTTCAAATTTTTTTATTAAAGTTAGTCTGAAGTCAGTATTACATTTAGAAAAAAAATCATCAATCTGAACATATAATATTAATAATAATAAGAAGAACATGTCATAGAATTAATTCTTAACACTTAAATTCTAATGTTTTATATTAATATTAGGAATTTAGGTATACATCTTTTTATAATAAGTTTTATGAACTTATGAAAACATTTATACAATCTCCAGTAAAATTAAACACTCCTCTTCCTTAGTTAATTTTCAAGATATTTATTCTATTACTTTTTTTTGATGATAAATTAAATTAATGATTACTTAATTTTTTAATATTATGAGGTTAATGACTTCACTGATATTTGATAGCCAGTCTTATTTCTATAAGAAATAACAAAAAGAATAAAGAAAGAAGCTATTTCATGTTTGTTACGTTACTACAGTGACAACAAACCTTTAATGAAATTAACTATTAAAATAGGAATAAATACATTTCTATTCTGAATAACAACAAGTAAAGGATTGACTATCATTCTTTGTTTAAATAATTTCAGATAAATCATGTCCTTTTTATACATTTTTATATTTAGTTTTCGTGTAATTTAAGAACTAGAAAGAAGTAATCATGAATTAGGTTGCAAAAAAAAAAATAAAGATAACGACAAAAACTGCGAGAACATTCTAAGCTAAAAGCAGAAAAGGAAGTTGTGATACCAATTGCAATTGTGATTGCCATCAGGATCGAATGGACACGTGACAAACAAGCAAAAACTCGCTTGACAAACAAGCAAACATACCAGTAGAGCCAATCTTTTCTTCGCTCAATCCCTTTTTTTTCCTTCATCATTTTCTTCTTCTGTTCTGCTCTTTCCTTACCCCTCCCAATCATACGATAACGCTATGGCACGTTTAGGCCTAAGGCAAAACCCAGCCGATTAAAAATATGAATCCTCTGAGCAAGGAAGATAGCGCCACGGGAAATAAGGTCAGCGGATATGTTTCTGAGCGGGAAAAAAAAAAGTTTATGTGGATCAGGCTTCTACGCCTACGCTGTCCAACGCAATGAAAGAAAGAAATGTTTCACGATTGCTGAAGTCACTTTCACTGCACAGTCTTAGCTTCACCAAAGAATCCAATCAAGTGGAATCTAGGAAGTTACATCTAGGAGAAAGCAATCCCATAGTAAAACAATTGATCAACAACAAACCATTTACATTGAAAGCAGCCTTAAATACAAAATACACCAAAACTTATAAAAAAATCAAACTGTTTCAAACCTTCAAATTTTCCTGCAATCGCTATCCCTTGAGCCTAATTTTTACCTAATTGTGAGTTTTCTGTAATAATCCACAAAAGTTTTAATAACATGCCAATAATTGGAGCATTTCAAGACGCCAAACCTATGAGCCTTCATTACTATGAATTTGCTGAATACTTTTTAGTTTAGTTTATTCTCCTTTCCATACTTTTACATATTCTTTTTCGTATTATGTAGTTAATGAAGTATTTTTAATTGATAGTTATTCTTTGGTTATTATCACTGATTATTTAACCACAATCTAAATGATTTCTTCCCTCATTACTAACTATATCTCATCTAACGTTGCTGATTTTTGGCTGGTAAAAAACATTTAAAATTTCTTTAACAGCCATTCTATAGATTAAGTCAGAATTCTAATGAAAAATTAAATAAAGTGAATTTGTTTTGTCTCTTCCCATTAAACAAACGCTGACCAATATTATCCAATGTCAATTATCTTATCAGTTTTCAATCCGTCAATATATGATTCTTTATAGTATGGGTTGGTATTTATGTGTTTTCTTTAGGTTGTCAATACTATTACATTTAATGTGGATCTAATATATTCCTTTGAGAATATAAATCTTCCCACAATTGTTCTTAGTGTTACATATTTTAGATAAATCAGAAAATTAATTAAATTAAATAACTAAATAAATATTTATTTACTTACTTAATGGTTACTTTATTTAAACAAGTCTGTACTTGTTAAATATTTGTAGCAGATTAATATTTGAATTTACTTAAGCGTTTCATCAGAACAATGGATGTTACTCTTTTTTTTCGCTTTGAATCTGGTTGGGTTCCAATTAAAGCCTAAGAAATTTGTGTTACGAGTGACGGTGAAATAAGGTACTAAGTTACTTTCTTTAGAAAAGTGAATTTTGAATGTTTTAAATTAGGACTTCCTAATATTTAAACATAAGGAAGTAAATAAAAGAGTGTATTAACCCTTTTTTTATCTAAAATACAAGACGGAATAAACGTTTTTACTGTGAAATTTGAAAAACAATGTTTAAAAACATTTTCTTGAATTTAACTGACTTTTAAATTCTGATGAAAATTTCGAAGTAACCTAAAGAGATAAATTAAACTTCTTTCTAACACTGGTGATCTCCAGGAAGTGCTTTTCTATTTTATAGACCATTTATTGATCAATTTTTATGACGTTTTTTTTCATGCATCAAATGTTTCCTTAACTTCCCAAGAGCAGAGCAACGCTACTTCATAAATCCCAGCGCTTTGAAGGCCAAATTATAGGCAGAGAAAAGAGAAGCAGGGAAATAAATTGCACGAAATTTACCAAAGAATCACTAAATTTCACACGCTGTGTTTTCTTTAATGTTGCATCAATCTACTGACTGTTAACAAAATGTCAATGAAAACAGGTTCTAATCTTGTTTACACGAATGAACCATTTTCTTAACTCGAGTTCCTTTTTTGTTAAGGTCCCTTCAGCAAGTAATTAAATTTAATTAACTGGAGAACCAACCAAAGTGTAGATCATTCGGATAAAGCAGTTATCATTAAAGAGTTACTACAAAAGAATCAAAACTGTATTATTATTATTATTATTATTTAGTGAAAACCTCGATCTATGATTGGAGTGAGTACTTGTATCAAAACAACATAGTTTCTTTTGAGGCTATTTGAAATCCTTGTAAAGTTAATTCCAGGTAAAGGAGTGTGAATCTCGAGTGAAAGCATTTATTATGAACTTGAATAATTGGAAATCAAATATTACTAGTAATTGTTAATAGCTGAATCCTAATGAATTAAACTAAATTTGAATTTTAAAAATCTGTACAAACACAGATTCAAAGGAATAATATGCATTCATTGCAAAAGCAAAAAAGAGATTTCTGAAGAAGTTTTCTGTTTGTTTGTTTTTTAATGATGCCGTTGGATCTCTTTATAGGATTCAGTCTCTAATAATGGATTAAAAATGTCCTCTAATTTCACCATCGTTTGTTTATTGATTCCATTTATTCTGAGGATGACTTTTTTGTTCTTAACATCATCATAAATCTTCCATTGCTTTTAAAATAATTAAGTTTGACAGTTCATTTTGTTTTTCTTCTAAAGATAAAAATATGGAATTCATTCAGTATTTTAAGCTCCAGGTAATATTTCTTCAAAAAACAGAACAGTTTTTACAGGAAGCGGCATCAAGAAATGGAAAAGTTTTTTAGAAACCAGAAACAATTGGATTTAACGTTCGGAATTCACAATTTTTTTTAACGTCTTTTTTTTTTTCCCCCGAATGCTTTAAAAAAAAATCGGAGCGAAAGTTGAACGGGAGGGAAGGAGAAAAAAAAATGGTCACTGCTGGTTGAGTGGCTTTGTTCCGATCCACCCACTACTGTTCTTTGAGAGACCGATGTCACGATCCTCTGGGGAGGCGAAGATCCAATGACTCAGGCATGTTTTTTAAAAATCCCAAATAATTAATTATTTTAATTTTTGAGAATAAAAGAATCCTTTAAAAAAAAAGGTTAATTTCACTATTTTATTTTTTTATAGTGCATGGATAGGATCCCATCATTTGTGGTCCTACGGAAAGCCACTGAAAACCATAACTACAGGTTGGCCAATACCAGCAAGAAGACACAGGCAGAGCACATGATCATTAACTGGAAAGATCAGAATAGAAGTAAATTAGAAGGAAAGTTATTTTCACTATCTAATTCACTATCTTCATATTAATTGGATTTCCTAAATTTCAATTAACCACTAATCGATCAATAATAATAATAATAATAAGCTTACGTAAGCAACTAATAAACTTGTAGATTTCGGATAGAATTACATGATGATGATTCAGTGATGTAGGCTACGAAAATTAAGCCAATACTCTGAGAATGACTTAAGACAACTTCAGTGTCTGTGATTAACCGAAGACTTAAGATATAAGTTATATATCAGCTGATCACTGTGGCAACAAAAAAACTATTGGAAACAGTTTTGGAACACAAATAAAGGTTTCACTAAGAAAAGTTACCCACACAAGAAAAGAAACAGATTGATAGAATTTCATTTAGACAAACGGAGAAGCTAAAATTCTCTACAAAATTATTGCTTTGTATGTTAATAAAAGATTGATGAAACTGTTTTTTTTTTAAAAAAAAAAACCCCAATGTGCAATAATAAAAAGCCATATTACAACATTTAACTTCCTTTTTATTTGATAAAAACGGATAAAAAGTGATTTTACTAATTAAAAGATCAAGAAACACCGAATAGTCTAACATCAAATATTTTAGTCTTAGAACTCTTAGCACCATCCAAAATAAATATTAATAGAGTTTCCTAATTTGCACTTTCTTTATTTGAAGCAAAAGACGTTCAGTCCATCTCAATTAAAATAACTTCTGACTTAATCCTTGTTGCTTCCAGACATTTAATGTTGTCATTATTTCTTATTCAGAACAGGTTTATCTTTTAAATACTCTCAACGTGTATTCAATTGCGATGACCAATGTGTTCCAACGATTCTTCTTCGATAAATCAGATTTCTTCGTCTAATCTTTAATCTGAGATAATCTATGAATATCTAGTCGTGTGACAACTGTTCTAGGATATCCTGCTGTCAGGAAGTCGTAAATATTGTCTGGCTACGCATCAATGCTCATAAGCTTTGATAAGTAAAAAAAAATAAATAACGTATGTCTTAAATAAAAATGCAAAACATAAAAACAGATGGTACTAAACAAAGTGTTGGCTTGGCTACATAAAAAAAAAAAGGAACATCAGTCTTTTAGTAAACAAAAGACACTCGCTATTTTATTATCATCACTAGCAGAGAAATTGAAGAGTTGTACAACTGATTTGAAAGCTAGTATAAATTTAAAAAGCCAATTCGATTACCTACTGAAAAGGAATCGTACAAACTAAAATAATTATTCCCTAAATCTGTAAGTAACATTTATTTCTTTATTTTGAAAGGCCTATGTTATGGCGAATCCATACAACACTATGCAATTGCTGGTATGTTTATTGTCAATATAGGGGTTTGTGGGCGGTTGATCAACCGTGAGAACGTGATTCATTCTGCATAGTATGGATATTTTCAAATCACAAAGAAATCTACTCTTATAATGCCTTCCCCTATAAATTAATTGCTTAGAAAACTAACTTCATTTTCTAATAAATTTAGAAAACTAAGTTTGAACGTTTTCTAGTGATCCTAAAGTTTGTGATAAATTTTGGAAAAAAATTAAAAGTAGATATTGTTAATAAAACAATAGACCGATAAATAATAAAAAAAAAACAAAAAAAACAACAGTAGAAATGCAACTGCCTATAATGTTAGTATTCATTTTATTCGACAAGAAACCTTAAATATAAATTTTCTATTCCTCCTTTTTATTATCTATTTTAAAAGGTACTGAAATGAGTATAATAATTGTAATCAAGTTCCATCATCTACAATAATTACCATGTTTCCTTGGTAGTTTAAGATGTCGTAAATAGTTAATACTGGTTTAATGGCTTCGATTAACATTAATCGTCTCAATTGCTTCCCGAAAATAACAAAATAGTCATTGATCATTGCCTTTATATCAGTCTTTCCAATAGTTCCTAATGAATGTAGGAATTATAAAATTGTTTATTTTTTCATTTTGGGGATCAGATAAAGATTTGCAGGTGTTTGTGTCTTTTTGGAATTTTTTTTAATAGTTTTATTCTTCGTTTTATCTTCTTTAAAATTCTTTTTAATTTTTTATTTTTGTATCATCACAAATTGTCGTAGTCGTTGATAGCAAATGGTTCAAACCCCCCCTTTTTTTTTTTATTTTCCAAGTTGAAGGATTCCTTTTTTGATAGATGGGTGGATTGGGGAGAAATGATGGGAAAAGGGAATAAGATATAAATAATAGACATTATTTCTGTGACTCTGGAAATTCTTAACAAACTTTAATTTTGGCAGTACATCCATTGAAACTTTACTCTAAAAACAAACTCTTTCAGGTAAATGGTGTGACCTAAAATAGGGATTTCCTAATTGTGGATGAATTATTTGTTAGCAAATGGTTCCATAAGTACAAGGTATTTCCATTACATGTTCATGGTATTTATCATCAATACTCTAAAATACGTTTGTGAATTTTAAATATTTAATTAAAAAAAAATAATAAAAAAATAAGATGATAAAAATCTCCTTGAGTAAAAATTTGAAATAAGTTTTAAAAGTTTTCTAAAGAAAGGCTGTTGCATCATTTTAAAACATTCTAAAAACATTAATGACCTACAATTAATACTACATTTATCTATCTAATTAACTCAAGGTTCCTTCAATCTTTTTATTGCTTTCTTTTCTAATAGGAAACCAATTATAAATATTAGAACCTCTTAATTCAATAGAAACTAAGAGATTTAATTATCAAGGACAAAATATGTTTTTCAAAGCGTGCGGGGATTATATCAACCGGAAAGAATTCAGAATAAGTCATTATTATCTAAACACAGATCAAAGCTTAACATGAAGGCAAAAATAACTGACAATGTCCTCAAACCAATGAAATGAGTTTAGATGACAAGGGATTAAGCTATGCTCCAATTTAAAGGATTAGGAAAGATTAATAATAAAATAGATCTAAAATGCTAACTTTATATTTACTAAAGAATACGTATCAAAATAAATAAATCATCAACAAAATAAATAAATAATAATAATAATAATTATAGTCAAAATTTTATCAAGTAAAAAAATTTAAAATTAAGATTAAAATTCTTACATATATCGTTCCACATTTTCAAAGAATATTTGCTAATTAACAATTCACATATCTTGTTACGATATAAGAGCATTGTTATAATAATACATGAGTACATTACAGACAACTATTCCTATTCTTACAGAATTCAGTAGAAATGACGTCAGAGATTGACCTCATTTATTTTTTCTTACAGAATTATTAACAATTAAGACAATATTAAATTTGCTTCAAGAATTTTTGAATTTCATATCAGAAATTATTATTGCTGTGGTTTTTAAAGCTATACCATTCAGCTAAAAGAACAAGTCTAACATTTTTCTTAAAGTTTAACCTACAAAATTAAAAGAAAAATTTCTCGAAGTATAAATATATTTTTTTCTTTTTCGTATATGTTTAATATTAGACGAAATTATTATTTCCTTTCTTCTTGTTTATTTTATCATTTCTCAATTACTTCAACGAATTATATGTTTGTTGAAATATAATTTATTTGAAAATAAGCAATTATAATACATTCAGAATTTAAAACATATATAGCAATTCTTTTTAATTGTATATTTATTCTATTTTAAAATCTACTTCGGTGGCTGGCTGCTAGATGGCAGTACAGTGCAGAATTTGGTAGCAGTAACCGGAGCGTGACCTCTGACCTTGACGGGTCTCCCAACTCTCCGTGACGCGTTGGGGGAAGCCAGGTGTGACATAGCCGGCACGCCCCCTGTCCATTCACGTGATCCAGCCTCATTCATAAGTTCAACCTATGTAATGTATATACTACACGAATCATCCAACCCAAAGCAACAATTCAACACAAATCGTAAAAGATAAAGATACAGATAATTGGTGTAATACAGAATAACTAAGACAAACAAAGAAATTTCAAACTTAAAATTAAACGATAAAATTTAATCCTATTTATATATCGTGGATTTAAAAAAAAATTCTAATCTTTAAATTAAGAGTCTTTTGCTAAGTTTTTTGTCTGGCTTTTGTGTCAGTTGACTTTGTAAAGAACAGGAGTCAAAATGATCTTCATTGGTTAATATCGTTGTTTTTAATTGTTCTGTGCAACATGAGTCATGTTTGGAAAAATCTACATTTCTAGTTCAAAAATGCTTCGTTGTGTGGTTTCGATGACATAAAATCACACAATTTACTAATAAAAAAATAAAAATAAAAAAAAACCCATTGAGTTCTTAGCTAACAACCACTTTTCAATTGTTAATATCAAAACAATTTTTTAAGTTTCTCTTTTTGTTAATTAAACTAAAAGAAACTTAAAATTTCAGTTAGTTTCAAAAATAATTAATTTCATTTCGATTTATTCCTTTTTTACAGCATCGATTGAAAACAATTGAAATCATAATAAAATAGTCTTCTTTATTTCCTTTGGAGAAAATTAAGATTTCAAAAAGAATAAATTTTATTTTATGGATTTCTATTATTATCTCTATTTCACAGACTTTAGCTATTAATAGTAAGTCAATTTTCATAATAAATCAATTTATTATATTTTATTTCCTATGAACATCAAAAGCTAATAAACCTAAGAACCTGCGCCTGTTTTTAGAAATTGTTTTTAAATGGGAAGTGTTTGTGAAGTCACTTTTCCTAACTGTTGACTTAAAACTCTTCAATAAACTTTTCTTTTTCTGTTCTCTTAATAATAATTATAATTTTCTTTTAATTTCAAGTGGGATTGAGATTTTTGAGAGTTATCATCAACTAACTCTCTTTATTTTTATGAAGCATCACCATAAATAAATAATAGAATCATCGATAAATAAACAAAAATAGATTCACATTCGTGACGCGTACTTATTCAATTTTCCGATTCTAGATCATTTCCTTATCTTCATTAATGATTCAATGTGGTTACAGACAGTCGGTTCCATTAACACGTGTAATTGAGTTCAATGCTGAACAGAAATTGGTTAGTCATTAAGAAAGAAGTATTTTTGATTAGGAAAATGTTTATGTTATTATTTTAATCAGTATTACTCGTAATCGTACAAGAGCGATCAAGGGATTTCTTCAATTCGCTGACTTCTAATAAGATAAAACGAGTGTTTAAAAAGCACTAATGTCAATTGCTGGTGAGTCCCGTCCTGTAAGAACGTGCTCGGAGAGCGTCGTTGTCAGCACGTTTTTCCCGTTCCTCCCTCCTCCACCGCCCTGTCTGAAACGGGGCGCCCCCACACGACGTCCTGCCGAGGTCATTGGCGGCTCTGTCACCTCCGTCTCAGGGAAACAAATCTACCACAAAACCATCAAAACAAGGATTTATTAGGTGGAGCGACCTCTCCTTTTCCTGTGGGAACACAGATTTCTCCGCCCACGACTTTTAATTGGTCCGAGTTGACAACAACTTCTATCCCGTCACAGAAGACACTGAAATTGAACAACTAGTGATAGAAGCTTTGAAGATGTAAATGTAAATATATAAAATACTGCAAAAATATAATTAAAAAAATAATAAGAAAAAGATACAAATGATTCTCTATATGATTTCTTGATTACCACAATCTAACAACGAAATGGATTATTTCATAATGGGCCGCATGTACAAGTTCCGCAGACACCAGAAGTAAATATTTGGTCCTCATCTGTAAGTTGTAGATCGAATGTTTTGTAATTCCTAATGCCTGATCTTTTAGTTTTTAAAAACGAAGCTCCGAAATATTATGTTTCTAGGAACCTTTAATCAAAAAAATTATTTGATATAAAAATTTTAAATTGAAGTAAGGAAGTCTTTCAGCTTTGTCATTCAGCAGCTATATTTTTCTGGAATTTTAGCACAGAATTACCTAGATTTCGGAACATAAGTGGAAGTAACATCGAAGTATTAAGAGAAGTTTCAGAAATCAACCTTGAAATAGGCCTAATCACAATTATGCTTATTTATATAATTTAAGAGTCGTTCCAAGCAAAAGATTTCTACCTTAGCTGGACGCGCGCCAGCACCAATTGATAATCTGTATTCGTTGTAATCGACGACAAACAAGACCTTGGCAAAGTAAAATATTAATTCGTTCCTTAAATACGATGGATCAATAAAGAGCCGTCAAAAAAAAAGTAATCAGAATCCAATATTTCTTAAAGAAAAGCAATTAAAACAACGAAGGATAAATTTATCTGTCTCCATCGAATCTCTTAACTCTTAATCAGAAAGTGGTAATTATGTATTCGCATCAGGTTCAGCCAATAAGGAATCTTGTAACAAGCTCTCCTTCACCTGTTGCCTAACGCAATGACGTCACTTCCTGCCATCGCTTGTTGTTGTAATCGACCGGATGTTAGAAGTCGTAGACAGATATGTTTTCCTTCTCTTCATCTAACCACAGTTGC
>JAFIDM010008383.1:0-11064 GCA_023159025.1 Thereuonema tuberculata | reverse complement strand
GGTTAGGATTTACTCGTTGCAGAGCTTAGCGTAATCAGGACTTGGCAGAGTAATGAACTTAATTCAAACAAATTCAAAATTGAAGACTTTTCACGCGACCGAATCCCACGAGATATTAAAAAAAAATCGAAATCTCAAAAATTAAATTACAAGATATATCAAATCTATTGTAGCACGTGTAGCGCACGAATGAAGCGCCACGTGGCGGATTATAAAAATAATAAGTGGACGTAATTCGTATCGTAACACATTTCTAGCCTTGTAAGCAGTTGATTGGGAATTGGTGATTTGGAATTATTCAAATTAAAAGAAAAAAAAATTCAAGAATTTCATAATCGAAAACAAAACAAAATAAAATCAATTAACAAATTTTGGATTTAACATTAGAGTAATATTTGATAAACAATACAGGCAGACTAACAGTTACCCGATGTGAATATACATTAAGTCGGTATTGAAACAAATGGAGTACGTCAAACAGAGGATTGTTGGGAGACGTACACTCGTTTCCTTCCTCTACGGCCTTGGGGTTATTGTAATGGTGGAAAGACATAATCTAGTTGAGTAAAAGAGAATCATCCCCTCATAAACTAACAGTTTAATTATGAGAACTGTTATTGTTTTTCTTGGAATTTAGCGTAATCTTTAAAATGAAGGATAAAACATGTCAATGAGAACTTGGGTTTGCTCACAATTTCTGTGATCTATTATATGCTTTATTTCTCCTTTTGGCTGTCGTTTATAATATTTCCATCCAAGTCCATGTAACATCGTCTGGTAGATTAAACGAGAAACATCCATGCAATAAATTTTGGAAATTAAAGTTTAAGGGTCAAGTTTTGAGAAATTCATCCCGCAGATAAAAATGAAGATTTCGTCAATTAATTTTTTTTTTCTTTAATGTTCTCCAAGGAGTAAAAGATGTCTCCCCCCCCCCCCCCCCCCCCAAAATGGATGAAGACGTTGGATTTTATCTTCTTGTAATGGAATCAACCAAGTTCATTCTGAGCTTCGCAGCTAATTATAATTAAGTCTCTGAAATACTGGAAACTTGGACAAGCAAAATTTATTAAATTTTAACGATTTTAGTCTGAATTATCTATGCTTTTGCCAACTTCTTTAAATTTTCAACTTTTTAAGGTAATATTTTATACAAAAGAATTGCACTTTTAACTTACCTTTGATTTACGAAAATGTTTCTTCTTTCTCGAGTATCCCTCAGGTGATATCTCCCTTTCTTTAGAGTATCTGTCCCCTTATCAAGGTTTCCTGAAAGTTCTTCTTTACGTCTAAACTCTAAATGTTTCGATTTCATACAATCTTTTAAAACTACCACTGCTTTGCGGTCTACCATTGATTGAATGAGGGCCTTCGTTGTCAAATTATTAGTATTTGTGTTGCTGGATGATGGAGCAGACAGCAGCGAGTCAGCATTTGGATCATCTACAGAACTTTCGTAAAAAAAAAAAAAAAAAAAAAATTCACTATTAAGTTAAAATTAAAGTTAAAATTGTAATATAAAAAAAAAATCATAAAAATTAATTTCAGTCTTATCAAAATTTTTAACAATTAGAAATTGTTTCCAGTACATTAATTTCAGCTTTACTACTGTTTGCCCTGTTAACTAACTGTCCCTTTTTAACATAAAGATGATAGATAGCTATTATTCAGCCTACTACCCTGGCACTCGTCAACAGCTAAAAAATATAAATAAAAACGCAGCGTACGTTTCGGAATATCAAATCATAATTCCTTTTTCAAGCTAAAAACCCCTACCTTTTTAAAAATCTATTATCCCTTTATAATAGGCTGTATAATATTGTATTCAAGGCACGTTAAACTTTTTTATTATTATAGCTCTTCGATGGCGAAAATAATTGTGAATTCAAGTTAAGTAAAATTTAAGTTTAATATTCTGAAGTAATGGAAAACATTTTTTCATCTTCACTTTCATCAAAACTGAAATTAAAAATGTTAAGAAAAAGTGACTGGCAAGTGATTACGCAAAGTGTATTGGGATCATCAATCAAAATATCTCAGCTTCCGGATCGTAAGGATTTATAAAAATCTGAGCCTAAAGATCTGAGATCTGAGCCTTCAAATCCAATTTTATTATTCTTTTCTCGGAAAAAAAAATCATTTTCATAAACTTCAAAGATCACAAAATAGAAATAAGCAATGAAAAAGTTAAACTTAAAAACTGATCTCCTCTTCAAAACTTGTTGCATGATTGCAAATTCTCAGTTTTAAACCGATACAACAGTTTAAAAATATGACTAAATATTATATTTCTTAATATTTATATAGAAGTTTTGTAACAAAATGTGCATTTGACAATAAAAACGTACCGTATTGTCCGGCGTATAAGACGACTGGGCGTATAAGACGACCCCCAATTTTTCCAATTAAAATATAGAGTTTGGGATATACTCGCCGTATAAGACTACCCCTCTTCCAACGCACACCAAATAAAAAACATCAGATTTGATTTCAATACAATAGTAATTTTAATTCAAATGCTTATGACATGCAGATACTTAGCAGGAAAATTATCACTTACAAACATAAGGCTGTTTGTCATCAAACATGTAAACATAAAACAGTGCAAGTGATTAAACTTTTTTTTTAAAAGCGATGTACCTTACCGGCGATTGGCTGGTTATTGTATACAACGGCTGCTTGGATAGGTCAGCTCTCCCTGTCTCCAAGTAATTGCAGCTTTGTTTATTCTGGTGCATTATTTTAATGCTACATTTTTTTAGAATTTCACTAAAATCGTAGTATTTCTTAACTGTAGCCTTGTTTATTCTGTCCCCGCTCTATCTCTTTTCTCCATATCCCGGGCGCCTGCAGCTTGCTCCGCCCTTCACTTACACCTTCCCGGTGAGGCGCCCCCTCACCTCGTCATCGGGACCGCGTTAAGTCACTTCTTTCCACGAATCCTGGTGAGTGGATTTTCTTCTACCGTACTTGTACAGCACCGTCCTTGCTGCTTTCATACGGTTGCCGCATACGGCGGGGATGCGGCCACGGCCGTTTTTAAGCTCCCCCGACCATACGCGGCGACCGCAGATTCTCCAGTCCGGCTCGGAAGTTTCAGCACCCGGCGTATAAGACGACCCCCGACTTTTGAGAAGATTTTCCTGGGTTAAAAAGTCGTCTTATACGCCGGACAATATGGTATGTGTAATTGTTCAAGTCTTGTAGCTCTCAAGCATCTGTCGCTCTTAGTTTGGCCACCTCTGTTCCATTGGATCAGAAGTGATCTCACGCTGGGGCCACTTATCAGAGAAAAGATTTCTGTAAATCATTTAGTGTTAAATAAGGGATTCAATTATGATAATGTTATGAATTCGATCAATAGAAAGTAGTAATAGGTAAAAAAATAAACGCAAATTTTAAACTTAAACTATTTGTCTTTAAACAAATGCCTGAATGATTTACTTTTCACTATTCCTTTTATCTTGAATATTGGTATTTTTTTAAGTCTCCTAATATAAGATAATCTGGACATCTCAGACCTTGGAAATGTTCATACCATACCACTATTCTACAATGATTGTTATTGAAGTAAAAAATTCTTTTGCATAGTTGTAATAAGTTTTTTCACGATTAATTTTAATTTCTTAAAATTGTGTATAAAACAGGAAAATTAATCTTGCATTAATGCCCCAATTCAATAAAACTTCACTGCCCTCTCTCTAGAACAGACTTCGAGCGATTTGTCTATATATAACTTCATATTTGAAGGGTTTTCGTGCAATTATCTAGATCTGATTGGGATTTTCCTATGTGCATTAAATAAAACAAACAAAATGCAGTGAGCAATATCAAACTAGGACTTATTGTCCAGCCCTCATTAGATTTTGGTGTTTGTAGCTTATGTTTTTGGGATCTTCACAATAAGACACCAAATACGGTGCCCTTAACTCAAAGAATATATTTTACACCAAACTTCACATTGCGGATTTCAATATAATTATGAACATTAGGAGTAGGGATAGTTGCGACTCAGCATACAGCGATTTCGGGGGGCGAGATCAAAAGAATTGTGCTAGTATTTTAAGTTGGACCATTAATAAGTTACCAAATGTTTAGAAACCTGTCTAGTCATTTCAGCTTGATGCACCTATAGACATATTAAAAATATAAAAATACTAAAAATTTCCCTTCATTGTTGATTATATATATACTAGCTGTACCCGGCATGCGTTGCAATGCCACTCAAAGAAAGAAAGGGCCCGGTGTCGGTCGAAGGTGGGATACTTAGGTCCTTGTGTCGCCTTCCCCCACCCAAGAGTGGTGTCCCTGCCCCCCCATAGGGGAGAGGATTTTTCACTTTTTGCAATAGACTTGGGAGCCCGAGAAGGGGCCCTAAATATAACGTCCCGTTGTTCTACTAATTCAGAAACCTTCGCGGGCGCGCTCACAACAACTCATCAAAGTTTCATCGCAATCTGATGAATGGTATAGGAACGCATACGGGACCTACAAAGAAACATTCATTTTTATATACGAGGGTCACTCAATAAGTAATACCTCCTATTATTTTTCTCCTTTTAATTGTCAAGAAATTCAAATGCAATTACATAACTTACAAACCACAATATTGACGATTAATTTGTCACTTTTCAATATAATCTCCGTCCATCTCCACAGTTTTGGTCCACATTTTAACAAGGGCATGTATTCCAGCGTGGTAAAAGGCAAGTTCTTGCTTCCTAAATCATTAACACATGGAAGTTTTCACGTCCTCCTCATCTTCAAAGTGAATCCCACGATGAGCTTCCTTTAGCGGCCCGAACAGATGGAAGTCTGAAGGTTCTAGATCAGGGCATATGGGGGATGAGGCAAGACTTTCCATCCAATTTTCACAATCTCTTCAGTGGTGTGACGACTGGTGTGTGGTCTTGCATTGTCATGCAAAAGAACATCATCCGCCATAGCTTTTGTTGGACGAACTCGCTGAAGACGTGCTTGAAGCTTTTTGAGGGTTGTGACATATTGGACAGAATTTATTTTGCATCCCTGCTCCAAAAAATCAACCGTAATCACACCCTCTGCATCCCACAACACTGTCGCCATACCTTTCCCTGCTGATCGCACAGCAGGAATTTTTTCTTCCTCGATGAGTTTGTGTGATGTCATTCCATTGACTGCCTCTTTGATTCAGGTTCAAAAAAATGAACCCACGTTTCATCTCCGGTCACTGTTTTTCCCAGAAACTGCTCTTTCTCCAAATGGAAGCGCTGCAAGTAATCGGAGGCTTTTGTTTTTCTTGTCTCTTTATTCTGGTTGGTTAACATTCTTGGTACCGACCGTGACTTTTGTGTACCTCAGTTGTCGAATAATCGTCATCACACTACCTTTACTGAGGGAGAGAATGCAACACAATTCCTCTGTTGTCACCCGGCGGTCATCACAAATGTTGTCATCGACTCGCTGAATGTTGCGTGGAGTCACTGCAGTCGCAGGCCTGCGGCTCCGCTTTTCGTCAGTCAACAGTGTTTGCCCTTCAGCTTCGTTACACGACGAACCCATCGTCTAGCAATGCTGACATCCACTGTTGCATCACCGTAATCATTTTTCAGCCTTTCATGAATGCGAATGGGCGTTTCACCTTCCGCATTCAAGAATTCAATCACAGAACGCTATCTAATACGAACATCGATGTCAGCCATTTTGCAAGCCGATGCACAGCTGCCACCTTGACGCAGGAAATTGCTACTGCAGTGGATTGGAGAAGAAGGTTTGAGGAACTGCGCCAAATTCAAATTTTTCACTTAACTAACTTATTTAAGGAGAAAAAAAATAGGAGGCATTACTTTTTGACTGACCCTCGTATTAAGATAGTACATACACTTTGCTTGTACCGCCGTTTAAGGCACTTTACAGTACGAGCCAAAATACTTAAAAATATTTATTACAATATGGGTTAAAGTCTTTATTATGCTAATTAAAATTTTGAAAGCATTATTAATTACAACATACTAGATTTTGGTACACGTAACAATCATACGGGATTAAAATCCAATTAAAATCGAAATTATTATTTCAAATACTGCACTGATATGCATCACATATTTGAATTATCACACTGCCCATATTTTGATGATTATACACCTCCACTGAAGGCCTCAGAACTATGCCCTTCTATTGCTCAAATGCTGTGATTTGCCTTAAGATTTTCATTTACAGTGTGGAAGTACTTGATCAGATTTTCGCTTAATGTTTGTTACTATTAAAGAGTTAGTTTGTTTAGCTCCAAAACTTGGAAACGATTTACGGTTCATTAATAAGGACACATTCAATTTAAAGATGGAACTTAAATAAGCAACTTTACCAAATTTTAAGGAAATGCGTTCAGCCGTTTTAGCGTGAGGCACATAGACAAAAATGTTCCTTCAGTTGTAAGACTACTCATGCTCAAATCAAAGAAATTTATGTAAACATTAACTATCCTTTATACGTTAATATCAGTATCCTAATTATGATATTACAGTGAAATAACTCCAGTTATGAAGTTTTGGAAATTTATAATTAACCAGCTTTGATTAAGGTATCAAAATTGCATTATTTTATACTTGAAATGCTCATTAATCGGATATATATATAAACTTAATGGATCATCTGCCTTCTCAGTTACCCATTTAACTTTGTTTTGAATAGATATTTGTTAGATTACAAGATTTATTACCTGATCAACGAGTCTTTCTCTTTTGGCTAACTCATCAGGTCTTTTCCAAATAATCCCCGAAGGAAGCCAGAATCCAGGAGATGTACAATCTTCAACATTAACTTCCATATATTTGAAAGTTCTTTTCTTAGTTGAACCATGCGCTCTTCCTTCTGTCATCTAAAATAAGATAATAAATATAAAGATTTAAAAAGTAAAATCTAAAATGTAAAGATTATGATTATTAAAATAGTAATCTATAATTCATACAACATTGGAGTTAAAAAATATGTTAGGTTTTTTTTTTCTCTATAATACACCCAAACAGCACTATTGGAAGGGCTTCTTTCAACCTGTAATAGATGATTCATGTTGTACAAATCATACGGCCCAAGAATTTCGTCATGTTTCGATCACTAACTCTAACATTCACGATGATTGCCATCGAACAGATTGACAACTTCTTAAAAATTCATTTAATATTCTACGGAATTGCGTTGCCTAAACGTGACTTATACGAAAACTGAAAGTGGAAAGATTAAGATCTCGTCGTTGATTGGTTCTTGGCTTTAAAGAGCAGCGCCAATCACATGAAGCATTGTTTCCCATTCCTATGAGAGTTTGATTTGGAGAGCATGAAATTATAGGAAGCATATCATTAAAAACTGAAACTTTTAGTGAATGAAAACACTAGGATTTACCCATAAGGAAATGAGGAAAGATAAGTCAGAAAAAATAAATAAAATAATGGAGATAAAAACATGATTAAATAAATAAGATTTAAAAAATATTACTGTATAATAAAACTTTTTTAAGCCGTTGTGTCGGAACCCGGGTTCGAATCCCGGCGTTGGCATGGCTGTTTCTTTTTTCTTCTGTGTTTCGTGTGTTTCTTCCCTGGGACTAACTATCTCAGGCTTATTCTGGATGGGATGTGAATCTCGTCCCCCTTCTGGAATTCCCTAGCGTCACCCTGACGTTGTCAGATAGGGCTAGCCCCTGGTCCATAAATGGCCAAAGTCGATGAAAGGAAGGAAAACTTTTTTAAATCCCTTTGGGCCGTCCCGCACTGGAGGAAAAGATGTGTCCCCTTTTATTGGACCTATCGTTCGGCTGTTCCCCTCTTAAAGCCTACGGGAGTATAATAATCACCTATTAGTGTCGCGTGCAGGGTACTTTCCGCACTGGACGGAACAGTGTCCCCTTCTGCGAACCTCTCTTGTAAACATCTCACGGTCGCATAACTATATTTAAAATTTCAAAATTTATAAATTCATAATTTCTATAAAATTTCTGTAAAATTTTTAATTTCTATAAAATTTCTGTAAAATTTTTAATTTCTAAATTTATACCTTTATTAAATAGATATTTAATAGATAATTTTATTTTTTTTTGCTTCTTTGGTATTTTATTTCTCTGATTGTATCTGCACCGCACCATCGGCAGATTGTCAGCAAAATGCCCACGATTTAAATAGTTTTTTATGTTTCAGACACATTTAATAAGGACTACGTGCAGTAATCGAAATTAATCAATTACCATTTTTTATAATTTTTTTATATGTTTCAATACAACATTTATTATTAATTTGTGCATGTTTACTGTTTATTCTCTAATAAATATTCCTCCAATAACTTCAGTAAAATCACACAAAAAAAAAGTAAGTCAGGTTAAAAAATAAATATATTTAACTATCAAAGTAAATTATATGAACTATCTCAATTTACTGTTTATCGATTTACCTGTGCTCTTTATTTGATTGATTTTAGTTCTAAATTAAATTTTATCGAAAATTCGCATCTTACTTACATCTGCAAAAAAATTCAATATAAATTATATAAAATATTAAATGTACAACAACACAGAAGTAACAACAATTAACAATACAAATTTATTTATATTGATTAACTATAAATACTGTATTTACAATGCGTCCTATGATTCACGATGAAAAAAAAAGGAACAAATGATATATTAACTTTATACAGTATTAATGTGGAGAGGAATTTACGTTACGTAAAAAAAAAAAAAATATCTCAGCAGGTAAGTATGGATCTTTACAAGTCTTTAGAAAGTTGGGTTTCTTTGAAAAATATGGCAAAGACAGGAAAATGAAGTGAACCAGAAGATATTAAATTGCAAGTTACAGAAATATATGCAACATAAATTGTTGTGCTCAAAATTTTCATTCTTCAATTAAAATAAAATTATTAAAATTCTGTTGGTACCTCATGGCATTCAAAAGAAAATGCAGATTAGATAAGGGTTCAGAAGCCTTATGCTAGAATGAACTAAGCTTACTTGGAACAGAAATAAGATCCTACAAGATTCTTCTTCTTCTAGTTCCTTATCCTTATTGGATGTTGGAGATCAATTGTTTCCAGTACACTCTGTCTTTGGCCTTGTGGAAGATTTCCTCCGAATTTATATTGGTCCATTTTTTGATGTCGTCCATCCACTTCTTTCTTGGACGTCCTCTTCCTTTTTCACCGATGATTTTCCCTTCCAGAATAAGTCTTTGTAGCTCAAACTTTGGACCTCTAATCAAATGTCCGCAGTATGCTGTCTTTCGTTTTTGAATTGTTCTTAGAAGGGATCTCTTTTGGCCAGCTCTTTGTAGGACTTCTTCATTAGTTGTGTGTTATCCAGCTAACTTTAAGCATTTTTCTTAATATCCACATTTCAAATGCATTAATTCTGTCTTCAACATCTTTTTTTAATGTCCATCCATAAAGCAAAGTAGACCAAACGTAACATTTCATCATTCTTATTCTGAGGTTGAAGCCTATTCTGCTATCACAGAGAAACTTTTTAAGATCAGTGAATGATTTTTTGGCTTGTCCTATTCTTCGCTTGACTTCTGATATATTATCATTGTCTTCTGTAAATGTTTTTCCTAAATATTGGAAAGACTGTACTTGACGTATTATTTCTCCATTGCATTGGATTTTTATTGGAACTTTGATTTGTTTCTGTTTCTTTATTACCATCGTTACTGTTTTTTTTTATGTTGATTTCTAAACCCATTTTATTGCTTTGTATGTGTACTCTATTAAGTAGATTTTGTAGATCTTGTTCTGATGTTGCAATTAGTGCAGTATCATCCGCATATCTAATATTATTTATTAATATTCCATTGACTTTAATGCCTTCTTTGGCATTCTCAAGTGCTTCTTGCATAATTTTTTCTGAGTATAGATTGTATAGATCTGTGGAGAGTACACAACCTTGTATCACCCCACGCTTTATTTGTATCCAATTGCTGAGTTCTCCTTTAATCTTTATAGTAGCTTCTTGTTCCCAGTAAAGAGTCTTTAATAGCCGTAAAATCTTCTTGTCAGTAACCAGCTGTTCTAGTAATTCAAAAAGTTTTTCATGTTGTACTCTATCGAATGCTTTGCAGTAGTCTATAAAGCACACATATAGAGTCTGTTTCATCTCTATTGCTCTTTCTGCTAAAATGTTAAGACTCAGAATTGCTTCTCTTGTTCCTATACCTTCTATAAATCCCATTTGTTGTGGACTTATTATTGAATTTATCTTTGGTTTTAGTCTACACTGTAGGATTTTCAGAAGTACTTTCATTGCATGACTCATTAAACTGATAGTTCTGAAATCCGAGCAGTCTACTGCATTTTTCTTTTTGGGTAATGGTATAAAAGTAGATCTTAGCCAGTCTTTTGGTATGATTCCAGTTTGGTAGCTTTCATTGAAAACTTCCAGTAATCTCTTTTTTCCGGTTTCTCCCATATTCTGCAATAGTTCTGTACAAATTTCATCTTCCCCAGGAGAATTACCAGTGCTTAGTAGCGTTAAGGCATTTTCTACTTCACTTTCTAGTAAAGGAAGGCCTTCGTCTTCTTCTATTTGATAGTCATTTTTCTGGGGCCGGTTATCTTTAAATAGGTCATTAATATATTCTTCCCATCTTTCAATAACTCGGTCCTTGTCTGTAATTATGTCTCCTTTTTTGTCAAGTATGTTATGACTTGTGGGTGTTTGATGATATATTCCACAAAGTTTTTTAATTTCTTTGTGTACTCCACATTCATTATGATTTTTGTTATTTTGTTCAATCTTTTCACATTTCTCCTCTATCCATTGTTCTTTGGCAATTCTTATTTCTCTCTTTATATTTCTGTCGATTTCTTTATATCTGTTTAGGTATATATTTTTATATATTTGTTTTTCCTTCATCATGTCCAGTATAGCTTGGGTCATCCAGTTTTGGTTTGCTTCTATTTGTCCTTTTCCTATTGATTCTTTTGCAGATTTTTTCAGTGATTCTTTGAGATATTCCCATTTTTCACAGCCATCCTTGAACTCCTGAGGGTTTATTTCACTCAGATTTGATTCTGTATTTTCTTTGAATATCTTTTGGATTGCTG
>JAFIDM010008382.1:0-11065 GCA_023159025.1 Thereuonema tuberculata | reverse complement strand
AGACAAATTATTTTCAAACATTTTTTTAAAGTAAAATGTTTGAAAATGTCTTGTTTAAAATTTCAACTCTCTACTCTTTATTATGCTAACCAATAACTTATTCACCTTTTTCAAGTTTATATGATACCTCTTTACATGAAAAATAAGAATAAATGATTATTTTTATCAAATGCTGAATTTCAATGAAGAGTCATATCGAAAAGTTTAATTCATACATTTTACATCAGTTTCCTCCAGAAAAGTAATTCTACTTAGATTTTCAGGGAGTTTTATGGTAAGTAATGTCTGTTTTAATCTGATAATTATGGTGTTTCTTCGCTATCTAGTTTCTTCAAATAAATTTTTGAGGCATTTATTCTAATATTTTGGTTATCACTGTATTGTGTGTATTTCTTGTGATTTTCATGCACAACATTCATAAAAGGTTCTTTTCCTCTCAAACATTGAAAAATTATATTCTATGATGTTATAAAAAATGGAGATGAATAAAATGCACTTACTTTAAAAAGTTGAATATAAAGATGTACATGGGATTAATCCAACAGTTTCGGAATACTGGGCGTATTCCTTCATCAGGGACGGCACAAACATATAGGACATAAGGACAACATTTAAGACGACATGATGGGGGAAGGGGTAAGTTGAAAGTGAGGGAAGTAAGAGGATTAAGAAAGTTTAGCAATAGTGACGGGCGTTTTGCCCGCCTGGATTAAAACTGTCGGATTAATCCCATGTACATCTTTATATTCAACTTTTTAAAGTAAGTGCATTTTATTCATCTCCATTTTTTATTTCATTCCACGCACGATAAGCCTATTTCTATGATGTTATATTCAAATCTTCTAAAATTTTCACCAGCAATAAAGTAAACAAAATATGCATAATTACCTCTACTGAAGTATAATTAGTACCTTGAAATTTCATATTTGAAATTGAAAATGTTTAATTTTAGGTCCCTTTTTTAAGATTTTTGTCCCTTTTGGTTCTTTTTTTACGATTTTTGGTCTTTTTTTTTACCTAGGGACAAAGTGAATATCTGTTGCAAGCCCTGTAAACAGTTTGCAAGAGTGTGCAATAAACAAATACGATGGTGTTTCTATTCATAAATTATAAGAAGTAAAATTTATTCTGTTAATGGAGTAAACTTATTACAGAGGAAATTATTAAAAACAAAATATTTAGTAAGAGAGAAAAACTTGCAATTGAGTTATCTAAATCTAAAGGCGATAATCATTGAAAAGGGTTTCTACAATTCATGTCCAGCCCCGCACCTGAATTTTTTTTAATTCACCTGGAAAACCTGGAAAAGTCAGGGAATTTTAAAATGTCTGGAGAGTGGCCACCCTGTAATAGAATTATATAAATAAAATTGGATGTTTTGTAGTGGATTAGGTGAGTAGCTGATGGAGAGCTTGAAAAAAACATGAAATTGAATTGAAATGAATCGAAGTACCTACTGATGAATATATTTGACAGAAGAAATTATTTGCTTCTTTATTGTAATTTTAACATATTTCTTTTTAATAAGGATTTGTAGGTTATTTTATGAGGACTTGCGAACTTGAAACCACCTCCAATTTCTGTTTTAGGCTGTAAATATTAAAGATTCTTCATGAATCTATATATTAACCCTTTTTCTGTCAAAACTGGAATATCTGTAAAAATTGTATTGTTAATGTTCCATTATGTGTAATTGGCACTAAACACCAATCAACAAGAAAAGAAAAAATAAGACGTATGATCATTCATTAATAACCGGTTGGGACATAAATGGCCCACTGGCAGATAAGTTCAGAGAACTTGGGACGGCCTGTTGGCAGATAACAAAATTGAATTAACTTTTTATGTAACTCTGTAAAACATTGACCTACTGTAGCCATTGATGTGTTCGTTTCATTAAAAATTTCAGTACAACTTAAGTAATTTTATCACAATCTTAACAGAAAACAGTTTGTTGGCATTTCAACTGCACATGGATTTCCAGAAAAATCCAAACAATGGGCAACTAATATCATTTGGTGGCAAAATCTCGCAATACCCATAAGGGGCAACTTCTTCACTTCACTGTAAAGTGTTGATATGAGTCTTTTGTGTCCCGCAGGCAGATAAATAATTTTTCCAGAGGTGGGACATGTTTCTCCCATGGGCAGAAAAAGAATTAATATTCTGGAATTGCTTAAGTTGACCATTTAGTATAATTTATCATATTTAAGAGAATATTTTCCAAAAATAAAATAAATGAATGAGCGACTTAAGTTCATCATCATTCAACCGTCTCCAGTTTCCAGGGTGCGGTGCAAGAGCGCTCTCCATCTAGATGACTCAGATACCACTCCTCCTCTTGAATTTGGCTCCAAACCACTCCTCTATCTTCCAGATCTTTTTTAAGTTGATCGGACCATCTTCTCCTAGGTCAGCCTCTAGGTCTTTTGCCGTCCAGTTTTCAGCAGCCATTCTTTGGCTACTCTGGAAGGATCCATTCTCATTACATGGCCATACCACTTTATTCTGGAACTGGTCATGGTTTCACCCAAGGATTCTTTTATTTGGATCTCTTGACGAATCTTCTCATTTCGGACCTGTGTTAGGCCCAGCAAGCCAGCAGGAGAGAGAAATTATAAGAATGCCATAATGTAAAATGTAATTTACATTATATATACATTCATAATGTAATTTTGAATGCCATAATGTAATTACGAAAAGTAAAATATCTTTTTACTTTTAAATGTATCAGTACATTTACATTTCCACATTGGATAGATAAAAAATGGCATAGATATTATAATTTTATTATTAAAAGTTAAGTTAAAGCATCCCACTACAGGCCTATGTGGTCCTTAGGTCACAGGAGATAAGTTTCCTGGCATTTCACGACCAGTGGGACTAAGTTGAGGTCGGGTGGTCAGCCTGACGCCCACCTCCTTTAACCTCCAGTACAGTGGCCTGTTTCACACCTTTAAGAAACATTACTATTTTCAAGCTGAAATGATCTTTGAAGGCTTTCTTTGAAAGCTATTATTCAACCCTAGTATCTATTTTTCTTTTTTTAGCTATTTTTATATATACAAGGTATGGCAAAATTCGTGTGTAATATTCAAACCATGTGTAGGGCTAAGGATCAATATATTCCTAATGAACCCATGTCTGGAAATGCCCCATTAAGGCGCTAGGTGGTCCTAAAGTGAGCCTTTCCGAGTTAACACATCCTTTTATACACCATAAGAAATGTTTTGCAGGCAAGCCCACACATTGATCAGGGGGTGCTATTTTTGTATGTTTCAATTGATATGTTCTCTCGGAAAGGCTCACTTTAGGAACACCTAGTGCCTTAATGGGACGTTTCTGGACGTGGGTTCATTAGGAATATATTGATCCTTAGCCATGCCCATACACGTGGTTGGAATATTACACACGAATTTTGCAACACCCTGTGTATAATATACTAGCTGGATACTGTTGCTTCGTTCCAGAACCCTTGCATACATAGCTTAAAAAAAAAAAAAAAAAACTTTATTAGCAAATTAATATCGAGATCGGAAAATATAAGAGTTCCCAGCCTGTAGTGGCCTTCTCCGGATAACTCAGATATATTGCAGGTTGGCGCCATACACCTCTATATCGATAAGGCAACTTTAAAGCGAAAATATTAATCCTCTTTATTCCCTATCCCATGGGAATTTCGAAAAATCTGGTCTTATTCCTTGTCTGCATCATAAAGGGAACCTCGGTGCAACATTTCAGCTTTCTAGGTCCAAGGGTTTGGGCTGGGCGTTGATGAGTCAGTCAGTGAGCGAGTCGGGACTTTTCTTTTTATATAGGTAGATTACACTACATTACATTACTTAAACTCTTTGCTACTGAACATATCTATTTAATTTTATGAAATGAAGCTTATTGTATGTTTAAAAGTAAAAATAGTTTTTTATTATACATTAATTGCACATGAACAGATTTTAAATCTAAATCACTCTCTGAAGAATCTTCAGAATTATCTTTACTCAATGAAGACTTCTCTGAATCACGGGGATCCACTGACGATTACTGGGTAATCTTGGGAACTTAGAGTAGGTTGATTTGTTCTGGTATTTTATTTATTTTCCTTTTGGGTAGAGTTCTTATGCTAGATATGAGTGGATCTGAAGATGTAAGGAGTGCATGCAGAAGGTCTTCAATGTCTTGTTTCGTTTGAATTTTGCAAGTGTTATGTTCTCGAAAGTGGCGACCTTTCTGCCTTGCTTCAAAGGCTTCCTCACTCAACTGTTCTATTGAGAGAAGAAGAATATCCATAATGTCAGTCCCATGAATTAAAATTTTGTGGACACTATCTAGCATTTTATACCACCCATTTCATTTTCATCAACCCCAGTGATTTCAGATGCTTTTTTAGGCTCCTTGAAAAATCGTCGAGCTTTGTTGCCGTCATTCGAATTTCTGCTGGTCTGTGTGTAGTAGTGGACGTCAGGTTTTCATACTTTATCGCTATGAATATGTGCATGTTCAGTATACAATCCATATTGGATTATACTGTATTGCATAGCATTTAGGTCATTCATATGCTTTGGTTTCGCTTGGCAAATGTAGCAATTTGGGATGATGGTTACCCAGCTAGAGAGTTGGCTATTTTACTCCCAGTATTTTTATACATCTTTTTTGATGCATTTCGTCTTATAATATTCTCAATGAACAAGGGCTTGTAATTGTAGATTGTTTATAACAGGTTTATAACATGAGCAACATGTCTTGCCTTTTTTTGTGAAGCTCGTTTGAATTGCAAATGCAAGTTCTTCTAGCTACTGAATTCATCATACACCTTCTCTTTGTTCTAGTACTGGATATGTCAAATTCTTTTGTATCCCGGCGTCCAATGAGTATTGCAGTAATGTATCCTGGTTGAGTAAACTGGGCAGGTTCCCTTCTTCTGAAGTCAATCCCCATTTCGTTTCAAAAAGCTCCTTTGCTTGCCTTCCAATAAATCAGAATTTTGTTGGAAAATAGCAAAATCTTGGGACTAATCTCCTCCTCTGGAATATCTGGTATTCTTGATGTGATAAAATCGTCCATCTGCTTCTTTACATCTTATTTCTCGAGCAAATACTATAGAACTTCGTTTGAAAGAAATTCAAACAATTGCATTAACGTAACACCAATCCTAACACCTGGTAACAAACAAGCAAGATAACTTCCATATACCTAAACACATTAATAGTAATATTGTAGATGGGTATGTAAGTGTGTGGTAATACTAAGCTGGTTTTAGCTCAAAAGAAAGGGTCCTTTTTTTTTTTTTCTTCTATAATGAAGTCTGAACAATGATTATGGAAATGTATTTACTCTTTAAATTTAGAAAGAAATTATAATGCCATCATCACAACATTAAATAGCATAAAGTTACTTAATAACTTAGCTGAAGGACCAGCAGATTTGGTTAGGTAGAAATTTTAACTATAAAACACAGTTAGCACTTGTGAGAACAACTAGAACAGAACCGACTAATAGTGACGACAGAGAGTGACTCAGCACATTGTTCGCTTGCGAGCACGTAGTTGAATAGTTATAGTCCTGTGCATCCATGAATTCGGCCTATTTAAACCAAAAGTACAATGTAGATATCGGTCTATAATCCTGTAAAAGGTTTTTTTGAATTTCACCGCGTTGAATTTTGGAGCAAATGTCCACTAAAACTGGCACCCAGGAAAAAAAAAAAAAAAAACACCAGTTCCCATGTAACAGAGGGCTGGGTGAATCCTAGGATCGAACTGGAGGAGAATTCAGCATGGAAAAATCCCAAACCTCTGCCGGAGTCTGGGATCAAACCTGTCTCCTCCAGGCTGCAGTCAAGTGCTTTACCACTTGGCCCTCATTGTTATTATATGAGGGGCGTTCAAAAAGAAACGAGCCGGAGTGTGAAATGGACAAACTGGTGATAGAAGGGTAATATCGTTGAATGTGTAACCAAGATTGGTTCCGACAGAAGTAGTGCAGAAGTTCACAGCCCGCCACTATAGGGTCACGGGTGCAAGTCACGTGACTAAAAGCTAGCAGAAGCATGCGTCAATTGTCCAACACAGTCATTCTCAATGTAAGCAGTGAAACCGTGCATTGGAGGCATCCAAAGAAGAGCAAAGAGGTGTTGTTCGTTTCTGACAGCTGAAGGAGTAGGGGGAATGGACATTTATTGAAGAATGTCACAAGTATACGGTGAATACTGCATGTCCCTTGCAAGGGTCAAGGCGTGGCACAAGCGCTTCAGGGAAGGACGGGTGTCGTTAGCCAATGATGCACGGTCTGGGACACCATACCACATTACAGATGACATCGTCCAGCTGATTGATGGACTCAATCCCAGGACCGCTGAGTTACAGTGAAAGCCGTCGCCGATGAGGTCAGATTGAGCTTCGGAAGTGTTAACACCATCATTACAAAAAGATTGAACTGGTGCAAAGTGTGCGCCCAACGGGTGCCCCACACAGTCTTCAACCTCAACAGAAAGCATGTCGAATGGCCCACTCTATTGATCATCTGCAGCGCTATGCCAGGGAAGGGAATGAGTTCCTGGCACGAGTGGTGGCTGGAGATGAGTCTTGGAGTCATCACTTCGAACCAGAATCGAAATGACAAAGTCTCCAATGGAAGCATCCAGGGTCACCACCACCAAAAAATTCCAAGGCCATCCACACAAGTGCAGGAAAGGTTATGCTGATGTCCTTCTTTGACCAAGATGGCCCCCTTCTGATAGACTTCCTGGAGCACGGGACAACAGTGAATGCCCAGCATTACTCGCAAACCTTGACCACCCTTCGCCAAGTGATCAAATCGAAACGACCAGGCAAGCTCACCCATGGGGTCATTCTGCTCCAAGACAATGCAAGACCCATACGGCCAACACAATAACGGCACTCTGCAGAAATTCAAATGGGAGGTTCTCGATCACCCTCCATACAGTCCAGACCTCTCTCCCTGCGATTACGCCATTTCTGGTTCCCTAAAAAAGGCTCTGAGGGGCAAACGATTCACCTTGGATGACGACGTCAAGTAGTGCGTGCGGAACTGGTTCACAACGCAGCTCTGGGAATTTTACGAGACAGCCATTCACCGCCTTGTGTCGCAGTGGGACAAGTGCCTCAACAGCCAGGGCCAATACTTCTGACATACAGGTACTGGTTTCTGTTCCTAGGCCTCCGGCTCGTTTTTTTTTGAATGCCCCTTATAGAACATTCATTAACACACTCACTGCCACCATTGTAAGGGTTGGCGATCCGCAGGTGCGACATTTCTATTATATATGGTAAAATAAGAAGCCTGTACATATATTTCAACCCCCCCCCCCTTTTTCCAGATCAAATCAACTCTCAGCGCTCTATGTAGGCGGCACCCTAATTAAATTGCTGTGCTAAGTATCTGCTCGATAATAGATTTTTAATAGTTTTTTTATAGTTATGTCAGATAAGGAAATCAAAACAAAATGTAAATAGGATAGAATAAAATTTATTAAAAATATTAAATGTAAGAGACAAATTTTCAGGAAGTTTGCATCTTCCTTTTTTCAAGTCAATAATAGAAATAAAGTCACAAACAAATTAAGAATAAGTATGACAGCAATTAAATAAAAACATGGATTATCAACAAATTTGATTGTTACAATATACATGATATCTCAAATAACTTAAGAATTAGACAATTTAACATATTTTTTGAAAATTTAAATAAAAGCACTAAGGATTTAAAGTTTAAAAAAGAATTAGAAGCAAATGGAGAATTAAAGTTTTTGGACATCAGTTTTGAAAAAGTGTATAATGAAAAAATTAATGAAATGACTACCATACTAAAGAAAAACAACTGTCCTGACAAATTCATCAACGACCAAATTAAATCTTACAATACTTTCAAAATTAAGGAAATAAGTAAATTTGAAAATAGGGTATATATCCCTTACCTCAATAATAACAGCTTTTTGTTACAAAAATTATGTAAAACTTTCAACATTAATATTGGCTTTAGATATAATAATAAAATTAAAAATTTGCTTTGTAAAAAAGTAAATTAACATGATTATCAGAACGAAATGGGTTTAATCTATAAAATTACTTGCAAAACTTGCCAGAATTTTTACATAGGAGAGACAAAAAGGACCTTAACGGAGTGGGTCTCCGAACACGGAAGGGCTTTAAAGAGTAAAACCAAAGACATCTCAGACGTAGCTTATCATTGTATACAGAAGGGCCACATTATGGACACAAATGTTCAAATTTTATATAAAGAAACGCAATTAAATTTAGGAAAATTATTAGAATGTTGTATTATAAAAAACTCAAAAGAAAAAAATTTCAATAGATATGAAGGAGCATTTGTAAAAGTTAATACCGTTGTTCTCATTAAAGATTACTTACAATTTGATACCCAAAAAGTAGCTAATATTGTAGAGCTAAATTATTAACAATTCTTTTGAATGATTATTATTAAGAAATTATGGTTAATAATCGTCTCCATTTGATACTAAATTTATAATTGTAAACAACAATTAAATTTGTTGTGTATCTATGTTTCTTATTTATTTTGTTGAACAATTTGTAACATTTAAAATTGTTGATAATATACATTTTTAATTTATTTGATACCAAAACTTATTTTTAAGTTATTTGAGATATCATGTATATTGTAACAACAATCAAATTTGTTGATAGTCCATGTTTTTATTTAATTGCTGCCATATTTATTCTTAATTTGTTTGTGACTTTATTTCTATTATTGACTTGAAAAAAGGAAGATGCAAACTTCCTGAAAATTTGTCTCTTACATTTAATATTTTTAATAAATTTTTAAATACTAATGTCATGTGTGGAAGAGACATTATTTAGGATAGAATAAAGATGTATTTTTTATTTATTAATAAAAATAATTGTAAATTTTCAAAAAATTATACAAAATCAATAATCAACAAATTGAGAGAATCTCGTGTTTTTCAATGCTCTTTTACATCACTCATTATTATGGGAATGAAAAAAAAAAAAATCACACAAAATTTTGGTGTCAGTAATTGTTTACAACAGTTCAAGGTGTCTACTGAGATGCTGCATACAATACAAGTTCCTGTTACTAGCACCGTCAGCAGTGATTGCTCAGCCACACTACATGTCGCCATATAATCAACATGCCTACTACTATCGCCATCTGCAGACCCCAAGTAGTCAGCAGTGAATGTGTTCATACCAAGCCAATTATCAAAACAGGAATTCTGCACTTTTGAGTTTGCATTGGAGGTGAAACAAATTAATTTCTGGTATACAATTGACTACACAAATAATAAACTTCCTGTATATAAATTTAACGTCCCATTTATTATTTGATCATATTTCATATTTGATATGATTCTAATATTCTATTCTAGGAATCTGCCAAATACTAAATTTTATGTGTATGTACAGATTTTTCCAGGATCTCTCTACTTCTTTTTTAGAGAATAAAAATGATAAATTTATCATTTACTAATACCATCATTTTCTAATAGTGAAACTTTATATTTTTTTTCCAAAAAAGATTAATATATAAGATTCAAATATTTATTTTTGTTACATTAAAAATATTTCCTTTGGAAAATTCTTCATTTACTGTTGTTAATGTTTAATAATAATTAATTTACAATAATTTATAATTAGTTTTAAATTGGTGAATATCAAATTAATTTTTATAAATTTCATTTCAAGGAAACACAGGAAAAATGTCAGCAGCAGATATTCACCGCTTCAGTTCTGTGTAGGACAAGAAATAGTACAAAATTTGGCAAATCTGAAATTGTTCATGGTAAGTAAAAAATTATTACAAATCAGTCTTGTTACATATAAGTGAAGGGTCATCATTTGGACAACAAAATGCATTCAAAAAAATAAATAAAACAGATCCTGCTTTATTTGATCTTTATACAATTAATGTGCGTTTTATTAAAAAAAAATCCAAGCAAATCATATCGACTTTATTGGTCATTAAACATAAGTGATGTACAATGAGCAAGTCAAATGCATTCCATAATTGCAAGTAACTGTCACAGTAGAGCATCAATTATCCGAATACCAATCAACCGAAACATCGGTTAACCGAAGGCGTTCCAGTAGACAGTCAGTGGCTAGTAAGCTTTATCTAGTTACAGATTGTGTTGTAGTTATACAGTTTGCAGTGGCGTCTTTAACGTAAACTCTTTGTTCTCAGTGCTTCGGATAAACTGAAACTAATAGACCTGTTGAAGTATGGTTCTGATCATACTGAAAAAGGACCATCCTGTGAGGAAGCTTTTCACTTGCTTTGAGACGGCTTTAAAGTGGTTAGAACAACAAGAAGATTGTGATGCTATCCAGTTGCTGTCTTTAAAACGAGATAAAACGTATGCGAGATTTAGCAGCAAAGAAGAGTCTAGGGTCTGAAGAAAAAGGCAATTTTGGACTTTTCCTAAACTATACAATATAATAAATTATCTGTTTTTTAAATCCGTCCTGTGACTTCATTGTTTTATCTGAAACTGCCATCATGTGAATTCAGGATTTCATTACAGTATTATTAAAATTGAGGCTTTTCACAGTTAAAGTGGGCCCGGTAGCCGAGTGGGTAAGGCGCTTCGCTGCGGGTTGGAGGTCGCAGGTTCGATTCCCGGTCTCGGCGGAGACGGGAATTTTTCCATTCTCCTCCAAACGGGTCCTAGGGCCTACCCAGCCCTCTGTAGAATGGGTACTGGGTTTCTTTCCCGGGAGGTAAAGGCGGGCGGGCGTCGGGCTGACCTCCCGGCCTCAACCTAGTCCCGTTGGTCAAGTAACGCCGGGAGCCTTACCTCCCGCTAGCCCTTGGGCCTGCATAGTCCTGTCGTGGCATCCTTTAACTTTAACTTTTCACAGTTAAATTGTGAAGTTTTCATTTCCATTGCCTAGAAATAAGGGATAGAATATTTCTGGATCTGTTGGAATAGACTGACATAATCAATTTTCAGAGAAAGCAGTTAGTTATTACTACATTATCTAAGTTATTACTGCAGTAATATATTTCAGAAAATTATTATATGGGCATAAATGATAGTGAAGTATTA
>JAFIDM010008381.1:0-11066 GCA_023159025.1 Thereuonema tuberculata | reverse complement strand
AAATGCTTGGCGAACGAGAGTCAACATGGAAATTGGACGGGATAAACATATATATAAATAAAACCTTTATAAAAATTAAGTTAGTTATTTTACGTAAAGTTTATCAAGTTTATTTTTTTCATTGCAATAAATGAATTTTAAACAAAAAATATAAATTCGTTTCTTATAATCTTTAAAACCAATAAATTTCTAGTTCGAATAGTTCATTTACTCTTCACTTCAGTTCACTTCAAATTAGTTCCTAGTTCCCACTGCTAGTTACAAACACCGTACATTGTATGACCTTAATTCAAGTGTGCTCTACAGTAGTTCATCATAGTTCATATCGTTCTTATAGTTCATATCGTTCTTATAACTCAAAATGAACTAAGAACTACGTAGTTCATTTGAAGTAGTTCAATAAAAAGAACTATCTCAAAAGAACTAGTTCCGTAAAAAGAACGACTTTGCCAATCTGAAGGGATGTGTAGTTCATTGAACTATTTCGTGAAAAAGTTCTATATATTTTTTCTATTACAAGTTCTGAAAATAATTCTTTTGAAGGTTCTTGACTTCAAAATTCTTAGAGTTCTGGGAATTAATAAGAGATTTTGATTTCTATATAATTAAAAAAAGAAAACCAAAAATTCGTGGTAGAAGAGGATGCCTATTTCACGTCATAGTAGAATTCCATTTCTATAATCCTAATTCAAATATTTTCAGACTCTTCCAGCAACTTCGGAGAACAAAAACAAAACAAAAAAAAACCTGATATCATTTAAATACCGTCCAATCGGATGGCTGACTTACCTCATTATTCTCATGTTCAAGGATTCGATATTGACATGGACGATACGTTCAAATTACAGGTATCGTAAGACCAATTAAGGTACCCTGCCCAAATAACACCACCTTAACATTTAAATTACTGTAAGTCTGGAAATAAGGTTTATCGAAACGAAAATTATGACCAAGAAAGTTTAATCTTCTGTTTGAAGCATACCATAATGAAACATATGATAACTTTTACTGGAGAAGTATGAGAACTCAAATAAAAAAACTTTGCAAACCGGCGTTATTAGGAACACCTGATCCAATTAACGCCACCTACTTTCTAGTAACTTATTTAAAATTAAGAATTATTCCATCATTTTAAACATTATTTGTACAAAATTACAGTAAAAAGCAACTAAATTTGACTTTCTGTAAAAAATAATAAAAAATCACTTAAAATTAACGCAGTCTTTCTAATCTGTAGCTATAACAAAAGAGCTATAATCTGTAGCTATAATCAATGTAAAAATTGATTAATTTCGGCACTTTCCGATTATAAAAGCAAAAGAATAAATAAGATAAAAATCTATATTTTCTTGAAACATATTATTAACTTATAAATGTCGTACGTAACCTAATATCGTATATGTAGACAATTAAACCACCATGGCCTTAAAGCGCTATTGAGCACATGGATCACATGATATACTTGTTTGTCTACAATTTCCGAATTTTAAAAATAACAGTTAACTTATCTACATAGAAGAGTCTTCAAGAATCAAGAAAATATAGTACAATATTAATAATTTAAGAAAAAAAAACTAAAATGTTAAACCAATCTAATTTCCTACAAAAGAAGTTCTGTTCCAGCTTCTTATTCTCTTCATTAACAATTCGTCGAAGCTCTGAAACTCCTCTTCAAAATATCTTAGAAAAACCAAAACAATGTGGCGATCCTTATCTTAAAGAACGCAGTTTAACTTCTGAGTACGAAATAAGACGTTAATATTATGGAATTGCTGAAGTTATTTTACAGTCACAGAATGCTGCCATGGCTCACAATGTCCAATCGGTATTACTACCTTTAAAATAATGAAGTCTTACTGCTTCAGTTTCTTTTTTGTCGTGATAGCTTTAAGCCTTTACCAAAAGCATTGTCGATGTCGTTAAGACATATTTGTAATATTTAAAAATAATTAAATTATATCCTTCTTTAATAAAAAATTGCTGTCGTGTTCTTCAATAGCTTATAATCAACTCTACATCCGATATGACAATTTTGGAAGGCTTACAATCATTTCATTCAATTCAAATCTTTTAGTTCACCCTCGATATCTATACGGATTAAAACGATGCACATGGCTTTGTTTATCCCATAAGCCAAGCAGTAGCCTGGTTGAATATTTTTTAACTAAAAGCCCCGCTTTTCTTGAAGTGATCCATTACAGAATCAATATTAGCTTTAAACGAACTTGGATCTAAATAGAGGTTGCGGGTTACTTAGTTTAAAAAGATAAGGTGAAAATTATTACGGGAAGGAAAAGGAAATTAAAGAAAGACTAAGGCTTATATTAGAAAGATCTTTTGAGGATGATTCTGTATTGGAGAAAGTTATATCCTGGGAACTTCTGGATAAACTGAATTTGGAGGAATTTGACAGTTCGGGATGTGTTGATGAAGAAAGGAATTCTTTCCCTAAAGATGGGAGAATCTCCGAGGATATGATCAATAGAGAGAAATTTAATCTTAAGGAAGCTAGTTCTGAACTTAGGAAATTATCATTAAAGGAGAGGTTTGCAGTGTTTCAGCATGTTAAATATTCTGATATGACGGTTTACAGTGTTTCAGCATATTAAATATTCTGATATGACGGTTTACAGTGTTTCAGCATGTTAAATATTCTGATATGACCGATGATACCATTCAGGAAGTGATGTATGAGCTTGAGAGGTTGATTGTTTTGTATAATGTAAATTTTGAAGAACTAAATGTTGTATTTCAACAGATTTTTCCTCATGAGACAAAACCTTGGCTAAATGAGAAACTGAAAGTTTGTACAATTTGGCCGCAGTTTAAGGAAGCGTGTTTGAATTTATTTTTACCTCCCATGTCTGTGGCAGAAAGATAGAATCAACTCTATAGAATCAAGCAGACAAGAGGGGTTTTCATTAATGGAGGTTTTCATTAGTCGCATCCAGCAGAAGATAGAAATGATGCAGTTAAAGGTTGTTGTAACAGACATTACCAGCATCATCTATAATGGTATGCTTCCGTGCAATAAGTATTTTATAATGAAAGATAAATCTAAAGACATAGAAACGGTTAAACGATATGCACGATGTTATGATGTAATGAGATTTTTGCCATCCTCATCAACATATTCAAGTGTGGGAAAGGAGACTCAAAAGGTACAAAATGTGACGACTAATAGAAGAGAGAAACTTAATACAGTGTCAGTGGGTACAGAAACAGATTGTCCTTCGTGCGACTATTGTCATAACAAGAAGAAACCAAGTTTTTACTGTAATTGTAGATGGTTAGGAAAGTATAGGAAAGATTCTAACTCCCGTAAAGGAAAGTAAAGGGAGCACGGTTAAAAGGGCCCAGAACCCATCTCAGGAAAAGGAAATAAAGTTAAGAGATCTTTAATCATCTTACCACCTAAAGTGATCCGTGATGTACAGAAGAAAAGAAAAACTTGGAGAGATGATAAGGGTAATAAAGACAAGGGAGAATTTAGAGATTCTGGTGAATGGAAGTCTTGTATTCAAATGGTAAATAGGTTTTGTAACAATACATGTATAAATAATTTAGAGACAAAGAACTTTAACGGGGATAAATTGAAAAACTCTCCTCCATCAGTTATCTTTGAGTTTGAAGGTTCAGACGAACCAACGATTCCGTTTCTATAGTTGATTTTGAATTTTACAGTGTCGAGTTTGTTGTACATGAGGATTGTTAAATCGAGGGGTTTCTCATATGGTCAGACTATCCATTGTTTAATTCATAAGAATTGCTTCTTGTTTTTAAGGGTATGTTCTTGGCCGTTGCGTGGGATAGTTGAAAGTGGTTTGTTCTTTGTTACACGAGGTATGTTTTGTGTTTTTTTCTCTCGTGAAGAACAAAGAAAAAAGAGATATATCGTTTTGGAATTCAATCCAAAAGGATGTTTAAAAAGAAAAGGAAAAAAAATAACTTTAATAAGCTTTTATTAAATGAGGATTGCTTAGATTTTCCTTCGATTCAATCTCGTTTGTAGAAGCAATAGGTTGAAATAATATATATATTAATATATGGTGTTTGAATTCTGCAGCATGGATTGGATTGTCTTTAGCATCATCGCTGTTATAGTTATGGGAGACGCCATGTTGGTGTCGAGTGCAGCCTCATCGTTTAATCCAGCTAGGTTTCCCAAAGATGTGGAAAAGTGACTTGTAGATATTTCATAAGACTGACTCTAGAAGCAAGTTAAAGTAAGTCACCTTTATTCCATTCACTTATTACGGGACAAGGAATTCATTTTTAACGATCAACGTGTTCTGGAATCATCGAATGTGCGGACAAAGGAACGTTACATTGAAATGTTAATTTCTAGTTAAAAGACTAAGACATTGAACATTAAATAGATAACGTATTAAATATTGTGAAGAAAACTATAGTTCTAATATTGAATCAAATTAGTAAATGTTACTTCATTTGTGTTGTGTTTGAGGGTTAAGGTATGTTCTGATAAGAGAAACTCAAGTTTATAAATTAAGAAATGGAAAAAAAAGGTTATGTTATTTCTTATGTAAAACTTTAATTTTTCTCTAAAAGGGTTACTTTTCCTTAATGTATTAGAAATATGATTGTTGTTTAACTAAAAACAAAATAAATTAGAATTATATTTATTATTATTTTTAGTTTAAGTATAAGGATTCTGGGTTCATCAACTTAGTTTAATTATTTGTAAGTTTGGATAATAAATGTGGTTTCTTTTATATGAGATATGTTATTATTTAAATAAGTAGCAGATGCTACAAGCTGCTAGTTCTGGTTGTAGTAAAAGGAGAAAAAAAATCCTCTTTGTATAGATCCGACTGATCTCAACAAAGCTGTAAAGTGAATAAATTTTCCTTTACAAACTGCTGAAGAAACAGCTGCTCAGATTGGTCACCTCGAGTATTTTACGTTGTTAGATGCTAAACTAGGATTTTTGCAAATCGAAATTTCTCACAGTAAATACATCTTGAGGCAAAATACACCTTGCTTCAAACGAATTCCTTTTGGATTTGCCTCAGCTCCTGACGTATTTCAACAAGTCTTGGTGAAGATATAGACTAAACAATATCAAAGTTTCAATGGATGACATACTAGTGATACTTTCGATGGACTCCGTACAGCTACAAGGCAAGAGATGAAGCGACTCCTAGAAGCTGGAGTAAAGTTAAATAAAGAAAAATGTCAAATTGAAAAAAAAACAAAAAAAAAAACAGCATAAAGTTTTTAGTTAATATATGGTCAGTTAAAAGCCTAGAAATTTATACATATAAAGTCGAAGCAATAAAGTTTTTAAATAAGGCTAAAGTGCAACATCGTTTAGGCTCTTATCAATTATTTGAGCAAGTTTTACCTACACATCCGCATCTTACTGAACCATTAAAAAGACTGCTTCTCAAAGATATGGACTGATAATGGTCAACAGAACAACAAGAGTTGTTTGATAGAATAAAACAGCATCTTATTAAAGCACCAGCTTTATCTTCTTATAATATCAACAGAGAAGTTGTTTTATGAGTTGATGATAGGTTATATGCGGTCGGTGCAGCGTTAATGCAAGAAAGAAGTGCTGTCACATGCACCTATTCAGCAAAACTATCCACAGTTAGAGAAGGAAGTGTTTGCAAGCAGGTTTTGATATATGAAATTGCATGACTATACCCTTTGTCATAATGTTATAACAAAAACTGATCACAAACCTTTACATGCCATCGATAGGAAACCATCGTCTTTTCTCCAAGAGTTCAACATTTGTAATTTGATACTAAACAGTATTCACCAGAAATAGTGTATAAGCTTGGGAAAGAAATTCCTTTACTGTATATGCTTAGTAGAGACTGAATCAGAATTTGAATTATTGATGTTATTGATGACATTGAATTTCAAGTTGATGTTCCGCTTGCTGTTTCACAAAATCAACATTGCAGGAAGAAGTGAAATGGATGAACAACTGCAGAGACTGGTATGTTATATCCGTGAAGGATAGCCAAACAAAAATAAGTGTGTACCTTCGGATTTGCGTCACTAGAGAATGTTCAAAGAGGCATTGTCTGAATTTCAAGAATTGATGTTTAAGTGTGAAACCTTAGTATTTCTTGCTACATTAACAAATAAGTATTTAAAATTGGCCCAACAAGGACACATGGTATTCAAAATACATTAGCCAGAGCCAGAGTATTCTTTTATGGCTGTGGTGCGACCAATAATGTTAATAAGGTCGTATGTTCCTGTATAACTTGTCAATCAACTCAATGACAACCAGAAAGAGAGCCATTGTTGATGTAACCAGTACCAAACTCTTCCCTGGCAACGTGTTGCTGCTAATTAACTCAACATGGTTGAGGTCAATGGAAAACATTACTTCCTTACTGTTGATCACTATCAGTTTAGTTTGAAGTTTCCCAGTTGAAGACAACTATAACTATTTCAGTGATTGATCTTTTGAAACCGTTATTTTTAAACCATGTTATCCTTGAGATATTCGAGACCGATAATGGTCCACAGTTCGTGTGAAAAGAATTTAAAACAGTCTTCAGCCGATTAAGATTTTATACATCAAACATCAAACCCTAAGTATTCACGTAATGATGAAATGGCAGAGCGTTAAAATGTTAATTAAGTATAATAAGTCATCACCAGACTTTTATTTAGCGTTTTAAATGTAAGGAATACGAGAGAATCTTGGATCTCCTGCACAAAGTTTAGTTAGCAGAGCCACAAGAAGCAATATTGTTGCACATTCATCATATCCAAGCAAGCTGTTCAAACAAATATACCAACTCAGTTAAATAAAGTTCATGAAAGAATAGAAAATGCTTCTACACCAAGAACTAAGAGCATCAAAACTTCCAACCAGAGAAAAATATTGCTCTCAAAATTAATCATTTGGAACTTGGAACCAGCAACTACAGTTAAAGCAACTGCTGCTCCCGGGTTCTATAAATTATTGTGCGAACATCAGATGGATCCAAGTTACGAAAAAATTCATCCAGTTTTCTTCAACATACCCAAGCTGACTTACCTGTAAATTCACGTGAATGTCACGTACATAAACTGAATAGTGATTTCATGGATCCATCTTCATTTTATCAACAAAAAAGATGGTAAAGTGGAAGCTGTTCCCGTTCATCTTCCGGAGTTAAAGTTAAAATCAGTTCCAGTTCCTGAGGTGCCAAACAGAACGTTCTAAACAGTTAAAAAATATTCGTTTTGTTACGCGATCTGGAAGACCTGTGAAACCGGCAGCTCGTCTGATTTTGTAAAAAAGGGAGATGTCATATGACGTGTTGCCCACAGTGCTGTATTCTTTTAATGAATGAACGCAGCATGGCGCTACGCAACTGCGCCGTCCAGGCTAATAAATGCAGTTCGTAGATAGCAATCTAACTGTAAATATATTCTTTATTTCATTGTCTGGTCGTACTTATTTACAGAATCGGTCCAAGTATATTAGCTATTTTATAATATGTGAAATTTCGTGCTTCCAACTAAAGCGGTTTCTGAGATTTGTGTACCGTTCAAGATAGTTTTCCCCCCGTTTATATCTCTTAGTCCGGATCCGGCTTTAAATTGTTCTTAAATAAGGAACACTTAATTAAAAAAAATTAAGAATATTATTTTAACATTCTGTCCCAAAGCATTTAAGAGAATAATTTTGAGCATGTCAGTGGAGAGTATCTTCACTATATTTAGCTCTCTCTTGATATTTAATCATGAAATAGACAATGTTCGCAATATCTTCATTGGTAATGATTACCCGGATGCTTTTGTCAACAGGACCGTAACGAAGAACATGATCACCATTTATAACAATGATGATGTTGAAAAAAAAAATCCATGCAACAAAAACTATACGTTTTCATCGATTACCATCCGTCGTTTTTCCCAGCAGTCTCTTAGATTTTATGTCCGTTTAACATTTTGGCTACCTCATCTACTCGCCACAGAATGATGCTTCAATGATGGCTTCTGTGTTCAAAACATAGTCCCTAAAAAATAAAAACAGGAGAAAACGAAAAACAGTTCAACATGCCTTCAACAAGCAATGTTTCTTGTTTTTTTATTATTATTATTTATTATTTTTTTTTATCCCCTCATTTCTTTTTTTATGTTTTTTTTTATATTTTTATATTCAATTTTTTTTTCTTTGGTCTTATTTCTATGGTTTAATGCTATTCAGTAACTTTAGTTTCCCATTGAGGTTTTTTATATACTTTATTATTACTTTGGTTTTTTTTCTGTTTACAAACATTGCCATGTGTTCTCTCACTTCAGTTTCTGTGATCACCACTTTCTGGCGCTGATATCTCCTTAGCATGATTGGTTTTACAGACTGCCACGAGAATTCCGATCCACCCAATGTTTTCCAGCTCCCCATTGGTTCCTTTCCCCGTAAATGGATGTTTTCCCAGCTTCAAGAACTATATCCACTGAAGAAGGCTCGTCGTACTAGGACGAAAGATATGGACTGTTTGTGATTGTTTTTACGCTTGTGTGCAAGATGTAATTTTATCTACCATATTGAACTCATGTAAAAATTTAGGTAAGAATATTATTTATTTCAAAATAATAGAAAAAAGGAAAAGAAAATTCAGCATCATAACTAACTAAAAAAAGTAAAACAGGAAAAAAAAAGAGACAAAATAAATGTGCCAACAAGCAAATTTAAAGCCAGCAAACATACCTCCAAAGACAAGCGTTTAACCCCTACTCCATAGCAACAGCCCTCTTATGAATACAGAAGTGCGGTAATAAGCCATACTTCAAAATTAAATTACGGGGAGGGGAGGTATGTACAGGTTTCAATTGTAGTCTGTTATTTACGCATCGTTCTAAAGAGTGATTCTGCAAAGTTTAGTGCAGCTCGATCAAAGGGTCTTGGAGTGTATTACGAACAAACCAACACACACAAACAAGCCACAAATGTCCTCTACCAAATAATCACACGTTAATCAACAAACAAATAAATTCTTCTTAATATTTTAAATCACTAAAAAGTTTTTACGTGTCCTGATAAATATAGTTCAAAGTTCAGCCTGCACACAAGCATAAAGAGTTGAAAACACTAAAGACCTTAAAACATTAAAACATGAGAGGTCCAAAGCTTTCGCCTCCCTTCAGATGAGGCTTCTTTAGTGGAAGTGATCCAAGAAGCTGTCGATTCTTCTATTTAAGGAGAAGAGGACCAATGAACTGCTTGGATTGTCCATTGGTAAACTGGAGGACGAAAAAAAAAAATTCGTGTTCAAAATCCACTACTTCAACACAAGCTTTATTCCTTTGATGTGAAGGCCCTGTTCACTTCCAATACCTTGGATCTCATCTACAAAGCAATTCAGCACATTTCCAACAAAAACTTACGCCATTATGCCTCCGCAAGGATTTCTAGGATTTACTTCCGATCATTTCGACATTGTTCAATATGCAGATCTTTGTTTACACTCAATGCTTTTATAGACAACACGCTGGACTATTCATGGGCCTTTCGGCTTCTGCTAACGTAGCCGATGGGTCATAGTGTTCATAGAGGACACCGCCCTCAACATGGCCGAGCTCAAATCCATCCCCATCCCATTATATTTCAGGTATCTGGATGATTTGTTACTGTACATTGCAGCTTCATCAATCCAAGGCTTGTTCTCCATATTCAACAGTATTCACCCAGCCATCCAGTTTGAGATAGAACACTAACACAACAAGGCTATCCCATTCCTTGATGTCCAAGTGTCCGTTCATGAAGGAACCTTCCATACACAGGTGTATAGGAAACCCACCTCATCAGCAATCACCCTCAACTTCCAGTCCTTCTGCCCTGTAGCATTCAAAAGAAACGTTATCAACATGGCAGTTGAGAGGGCTTTCAATATTTCCAGCTCCCTTCCTTTGTTTAATTAAGAAATCCGCAACATACAGGAAATTCTCATCAGCAATGATTACCCACTAGCATATATCAACACAGCCATAAGGAAGAAAATAGCTTCTATCTGCAATAATGATGTTCAGAGCTATCACATACAGCAAAAACGATACATTTCTATTGACTATTTTCCAGCTTGGTTTCCGGCAATCTCTAAGGTCTTGAGACCTTACAACATTATACCTACGGCATCCAGTCGTCATACTACCGAAGCCATGTTTAATATCCACAAACGCAAGCCTAACAAGATGAATTTAAAAGGAGCTATTTACTCCCTTCAATGTAAAAACTTTGACTGCAACTACATAGGCGAAACTGGTCGTGCCTTCTCGGACCGGGTAGATGAACACGTCAGGGCCGCCACCGGGAATGACACCGCTTACGCCACGGTTCGGCACCTTAACAAGATCTCACACCGCATAGACTTCTCCAACATCGTTGTTCTTGGAAGTTCCGAGAACCTTCTTCTGAGAAAGTGCATGGAATCCGTGTTTATCTCCACCACACAGGGCTGCTATAATAACGGCATCTCCATACGCAGCATCCGCCAATATACCCTAAAGCCAAAACTCAAAAAGAAAAAGAAAAAGCTGTCACCACTTCCTTCCCTCTGCTCTTCTTTACCAACTTGAACCGCCCCCTCACCTTCCCCTTCCCCCTTTTACATATTCCCAACCCTCTTCCCCCACAATCCACCCGTTCCTTCGTGTTTTTTTTTGTGTTTTTGTTTTTGTTTTCCCATTTCTTTATTTTAATTTTCCTTCTTTCCGCTTTCTCCCTATTACCGTTCCACCTTTTAGTTATCCCGTTGTTGTAAACTTTACCATGTGCTCCGTTCTCTTGCCATCTAGATTCATCCGATCTCCACTAGCGAGCACCACCTGGACGTCATTCCTTCCTGATTCGTCCTCCAGTTCACCAATGGACAATCCAAGCAGTTCATTGGTCCTCTTCTCCTTATATAGAAGAATCGACAGCTACTTGGATCACTTCCACTGAAAAGCCTCATCTGAAGGGAGGCGAAAGCTTTGGACCTGTCATGTTTTAATGTTTTAAAGTTTTTAGTGTTTTTAACTTTTTATGCTTGTGTGCAGACTGAACTTTGAACTATTTTAAATCACTTCTTTAATAACAAAAA
>JAFIDM010008379.1:0-11067 GCA_023159025.1 Thereuonema tuberculata | reverse complement strand
ATTAATCATGAATTTTTTGCATTTAAATTATGTACCGGTAATTTAAAGTATTTATTTATTTATCAATTTTCTTGTTTTTAAATGTAAGATAATTCAATAACGATGTATGACCACAACCAAACTTGAAATAAACAAATACGTATAATGATACAAAATAGTTAAATAGTAACAAATAAAATATTATTGATCAACAATTACAAACACGAGCCAGTAATATTATTTATTTATTTTTAAATGATATTATACATGTGACAATTCAATTGGCTTATTGAATTTTTTTTTTTTTTTTTAAAATGAAGAGTTGCGGATTTTAGTGGCATTAGATAATTTTATGTTCACGTTGTAATTTTTTCATAACCAAAATTACAAAAGGACATAAAATATATTGATGAGATGACTTTAAACTTTATGTTTCTGCATAGGATAACATTACACTTTCCGAACGCTGACACTGAGAGCGCATTTGCGCCATCTGGTGTTCCTCCTATTCATTACAACAAACTCTCAACATCCAGCTTCTTAACCTGAATAGATGAACCCTATGGTAAAACACAATTTTTCATTCCACTTTTAGTTTTATTCATCAACTATCATCAATAAATAATTGCTTTTACTCTATTAATATGCTATCTTTTTTAACGCTTTATTTCTTTTCAGCAAATTAATAGTTTATTACAACAAATAATTTAAATATGATTTTTGCTATATAATGCCGATTAGATGTAAACAATGATTCATTGAAAATAGAAAAAAATCTAAAACATACATCATTTTTCTTTTTTGTAATTCTATTTCTTTTTGTTATTGTAAAACTGAAGTCTTATTTGTCTATAGGTAGAGATATCCCATGGAGAGCTGGGGTCCAACGTTACAATCACCAGGAACTCAGATGAATTTTGTTTGTAATAAACTTGAATAAAAAATACGTTTTCTTGTCTTTTTGTTGTTATATTTCGCTAATAAACAGATAATAAACACGTTAAAATTTTGTGTATTTCTATTGGTCTCGAACCAATTACTATATTTTACATATAATTCGAATATGCGACCACATCACAGGATTAATTATTTCTACTAATAAAGAATCAAGTTGTATAGTTTACACAATATTTCTGTTTTATATAGTCACTAAATACAGCTAGAACTCTGTTGTCCTTAGGCCTTTATTTATGACTTTGCTTTTGATTACAAGGCAATTTCGATGTCATAGAGAATTATTGATCCCAATATTCCAGGTAAACCTGGCACGCGATAATCAACTTAACAGTATAAATTGATGGTGGCACGAAGAAAATCATTCGAGATAGGCTCCAGAATTGAAGGAGCAACCAGTGTTTATTAAAGCTGTAATTCTCCAAAGCATAAAAATTTTATATTTTTCTTTAAGGCGTAAAAAGAAAAACGTTCGTGTAAATCTTCTAGCTTTCCAATTTCTGGATAATTAGAATTTTTTTGCAGATTTTTTTCGGTTTACATATAACTTCATTCGTGTATTCTATACACACAGTGATTCCCAAACGCTGGTTCACGAACCGGTGGCGAAGTATTTTGATTGGTTCTCTGAGAAATGAGGAAAATAATTGTAATTGTAATTTAGCTTTTCTAGAAAACTATGTTTATTCGATTCTTTTGGCATGAAAGCTTTTACTAATCCACTTCAATACATTTGTTCTTTGTTTGTCTATTTAGACGCGCATCGAATTTCCATTAAATCTGATACATTGCTATTGTCCTCCAAATGAAAGATGACCGGCGGAAGTTTGAACTGCGCAGCCCTTCCGGTAGCTGATCAATTATGTTTTCCTGTCACAATGGACGCCCGTCGTCTGTTTTCACTGAGAAAGACATGTTGATAACGCCAAATTAAAACTTCTCTCGACTATTTACCGTTATTTCAATACCAGTTGCTAACAATAAGTATTTATATAAATAAATAAATATATATTATTTATAAATACAATGCTCTTTTGCAAAGTAACAAGCCTTTACCGTAATGGCGACATCCAGTGATAAACTCATACGGAAGTGCCTGACCAGAGTAATCGATGATACATGCGCAGATCTCACAAAAACAGGGCGGCCATCATTCACTGGGAGCACAATAATTTACTTAACGTTAAACTTTACTGGCGAGCAATTACCTTTTTCCGCCAACAGATGGCACAACATGCTAATTGATAACAAATCAATTACTCCCATACAGATAATCTCTTTTCCCTCCCTTTAATTATTACTATTCTAATTGACTTTCTTTCAGTTTCCAGTTGACCGATCTCGGTGCTGGGGTGATTCTAGGAATTGTCAAGAGGGATTTTCTTACCCGGAGGCGCTTTTTCTTTCCCCTCTTTTGGGTCAATCCATACCAAACGGTCCAGCAGTGGTTGCTCGACCAATTTTTAAAAAATTGATTTTTTTACTGTTGTTACCCCTACGCTTGAGTAGTTCAAAACAGGTATTATTTTTTTTTTTTTATTTGACTTCGTTTAAAAATGGCGTTCATTGTTGTGTTATGGTTTCCGGCATTTTTGGCCTTTGCAGACAGTTGTGGTAAATTTGATAACTCAGCTAAAATAAATGATAGAAAGCCGCGGTAAAAAACATTATTATCAGCACATTTCAAGCTACATTTTATATCCTATACCTTTTTACTATATTTCTAATGCAAATGGCTGAAAGTTAGAACCGAAACCGATATTCGCTTTTCAACAAAAATCAAAGTTCCGGTTTTTTTTTTAGCAGGAAGGAATGAAATATCAAAACTATAAATTTTTTTGAGAACAGATATACATCCAAAGGTTTAGCAAAGAATATTTCAGCTCTGTTACTGGCTTCCTAATTTATTTATAGCTCTTGAAAAATGCTGGTTTTCATTTTTTTCAAAGTTTGAGCCCCAATATCTCTGTTTGGGGACCTAATAAAAATTTGATATTTACAGTATAAAGAGAACTTTATAAGAGGTAACTGTGAAAAAAATTTTGAGTTTGATATTTGAGTTAGATACCTGGGTTAGATACGTAGGTATCTAACTCAAATACGAACTTTACCTTAAACTTAAAATAAAAGCACATTTATTTTGGTAGTGCATCCTTATCCCTAATCCCTAATCCTTATCCCTAATCCCTCAAAAGCGACCCCCGACATCTCTTGCTCAAACGGTGAGACTGATTTCTTTGGCAAATTTGTACGTCGTTTCTTTATGGTCCAACTCAAAGTATGAGCAGGACATCTTAATTGATTTCCCCTTCTCACTTGTTCTATCCACAAAACGATGGATTTCTGAGTGTATTCATGGAATAATTCCATTAATAATCTCTGTGCTGGTTTTTCTTTCTTTCTTTCAGTGAAATTCAGAAGTTTGGGAACATAGGAAATGTTCTTTCTGCAAATGGTTGAATTATCTCAAACCATTAAATAAAAAGCACTTACTTAACTATTTCAGTCTTACCGTTAATTCTTAGCTGCAAAAGGACGCTAGGACCTCGGATGCGGATGCTGAAATTCCACGTTCTCGACGCGTTTGAAATGTGATACTGGTTTGAATTATATTTGCCAGATCATATTTACTAATTCGTCCAGAACACAGCAAGATGATTGTTCGGGATTTCAAACTTCAATCGAGAAGCCCTTTCAGAAGTAGATTGGATTTTCATTCATTCTTCTCTATTTCATTATGCAGACAAATGTGAAAATGTGTATTGTGATCTAAAAAAAAATTTTACGTAATTAAAATCTCACCAAATTGTAATCATTTCTACATTATATTATTAAGTTAAAGTTGCGATCAGGCCCAGAGGACCGCGCAATGCTGCTGGAGGGTAGGCTCCAGAGATCAGAACCTACGGGACAAAGTTGAGGACGGGGGGTCGGCCCGTCGCTCGCCCGCCTTTAACTCCCGGGAAAGAAACCCGGTACCCATTCTCTAGAGGGCTGGGTAGACCCTAGGGCCCGTTTGGACGAGAAAGAAGCGTGGAAAAATTCCCGTCCTCCGTCGAGGCGGGAATCGAACCCGGCACCTCCAACCCGCAGCCAAGCGCCCTTACCCACTCGGCTACCGGGCCCACACATTATTTTATATATTATATAATATAATACATTATATTATTATTATAATATATTGTGCATGTAATTGTTTTTTTCTTTTTTTTTTTGTATTAACTATAGATATAAATAATTTTAAAACGATCAAAAATATTTTTATTATTATTTAATATTTTTTATTTATTTTTTGTGATTATTTTTAAGTTTTTTCTTAGGAAAAATATGTTTTTTATTTTTATGAAAATAAAGTAAATTGATAAATTCTGTTTTTCAATTGAAGCTTTTTAATTTTTTTTTTTTTTTAATGTAAGCAAATAAATAAAAAATAGCAAAGGTAATTAAATAACTTATTTATAATAAAAAACTGTCTCTGTTAGATTATATCTCAAAAATCAATACAGTAAATCCTCGTTATCCAATGATAAATGAATCCTCTTCGCACCCGTGCGCGGCCATGTCGAGAGTCCTATTACTCAGCTTCGACACGAGATCCACCAAGGGCAGCTGCGATCTTCAGCTGTGTTTACAAATCTCCAGATCCACATGTTCTCATTATTTGCTACTGATTTTGTAATAAATTTATTAAATTTCAGCAGTAGCAGCGAAGCTTAGCGGTAATGAAGCAAAATGCCCTCTTAACGCATATTGTGAGAATCTTAATGGATAAGATTCATGTGCTTGACTCGCCTCCGTCTGGAAATTCGGTAGCATCTGGATAGCATAAGTATAAAATGAAGAGGGTCCGCGGGAACCTAACTTTATTTTTCCCATAGGATCAGTATAGTTATCGCGAGATTTTCCAGGAACGTAACCCCCGAGGTTAACGAGAATTGATTGTATTGTCAAAACTAGATTTATTTTTTTTTTAATTATTTTTTTACTTTATTTTCATTGAACTGTTAAATAATTTTTTTTGGAAAATATTTTACGGTCTCATAACATCATTCATTTTAGACAAAGACAAAGGCAGATTTTAATTTGAAGATTATAATTCCTCTTATGGAGGTTATCAAGATTTGAAAATAGAATTTCTTGAATAACAAGTAATAAGTGACAGTAAGATTGATATCAACCAATTCGTTTGAAATGCGCTGAACAAAACTCGAAAAGCTACTACCGTCGGTCCTCTATTTAACGAAGTCGCTAAATCCCGAAAAAAAGTTCGTTATATGAAAAATTCGTTAAATAGCGATTCACCTTTTAAAATTACTGTAAACTACATAAAACAGATTTAAAATACATAAACAATAAATATTATTAAAAAAGTAATAATTTTAATGACATAAAGCATACAGTTCCACAAACATACTTAAATTTTACTTAAAAAGTTTGTTAATTTTGTATGAGTTTTTTTTGAAAAAGTGTTTTTGCTCATAGTACGTCTCGCATCTTCAAAAACCCCTTCAGGCGTATTTTCTTCAAATTGTAATCCGCGTCGGATTGTTTCAAATGATTTTAGCATTTCATCATAGGATGGTTTTTTTTGATTTCTTCATCATGATCATTTCCATTTTCATCATTTTCATCTTCATCGCAATTCATTGCTGTATTGTTTTTATTTTTCACACTGTCCAAAATATGCGATTCAGTTAGTGTTTCCGAACTTCAAAATCAAGTGAAAGATAATCATCAATCAGCACATCATCGTTAATTTCTTCTTTTTACCTCAGCTGTATCCTCGAAAAAGTTCGTTAAATAGAAAATGCACTTCGCTATTTGGAGGTTATTTTACGAAGAAATTAGCAAAATGTTCTTGGTTCCAAAGAAAAGTTCGCAAAATAGAGAAATTCGCAAAATAGAGATTCGTTAAATAGAGGTCCGACTGTATTTCATTAATTAAAGAATTAATGCTTGCTATGACACTTTATTCTTGGACTGTAATATTCAATGTCAACTTGGTTTCAACTTGGTGTACCTCTGTTATAAGAGTTCACAACTTGCCAAGTTTAAAAATTCTGTTCGAATTAGTTTTAAGGCCAGTTAAAAGTAATTCCAAAATATTCTAGACCCTTTTTTCCACATTATTAAATATGCTTTTAAGTTTTGTTCATAAATTGCTTAACTTCAAGTAGTATAGTTCACGCTTCTTACTGTTAGAGTTAAATTTTTCAGCCCAATAAATTCTTCTTCCCTCTTACAATTCATTTCATGAATCATTGTTTAGTGGGTAACAGTGACACTGACGTATACCTTTTCTCTATTAGGTCACCAGAACAGCGAATACTGATATCTACTAAATGTATTGCTGCAATTTCTAACAGAAAGAAAGAATGTCTTAAAGGCATTACTACAATACATTACGAAATGAGGAGCTTAGTTTGAGGCACCACTGGACTTCCGATGGTCTTGGTTTTACTGCTATGATTTAAATTAAATCATTAATTAGTAATTTTTAATATCTAAGGAAATGACGGCTTACATCATCATCGTGCTTATCTATCTTTCTGTGTGTATTCCTCTATTAGCACCAGTGAACCTTTTGTTTTTGAAACTTCACATGCAAATTTGTGGACAAGAGACTTTAGAAAAAAAAAAAAAGCTCCTTTTGATAAATTTATTAGGAAATTCTGAAGTTGCTGAAATGGCTAATAGCAAAAGAAGAACTTACATTGCGGTCTACTTTTAACAATGACAATATGCTTGGCCAAATAAGATACAATGCGATTCGTTTATTAACAGACTGGCTTCAGTAAAAGCTGTATTGAATCCGTTTCTGATCTTTCAGGAAATTTGGCTCCATATTCTTTCAAGAACTTTATAGGTTCTATCTTTTATTTTTAGCGATCAAAATCGGTAGCTACTGCGTTTGTCCTGTCCTTCCGTCCATATCTGTCCACCCCTGACAACTCCCGAACGGATTTCACCATCGTATCAAACACCGTAGGAATGGAGTACTTTCAGGCCCCCCATATGCTCCAGGTATTTGGCATTGTTTTCATTGGATTTCCGCTATTAGCTTAAATGCTAGAAAAGCAACCATTTCATTTCAGTTGTCAGATATATCTTGATGCTTAAAGTCTCGGACTTATGTACTGAAGGTTATCGGCTCGAATCCGTAAATCTATTTGTTTTGCTCCTTTAATCTTTTTCTCTCAATGTCCACGTGTTTTTTTTTTGTTTTTTTTTCTAACTTTTTTTTTTAATTTTTCCTTGCGTTAATGTACTTCTTTTTTTTATTATTAGTTTTTTATTTTTTTTATTATTATGGATCGCCCTTAAATTTATGCTTTAGTAACTCAAAATTCTAGTGACATAAAAAAAGAAAGAAAATAAAAAAGAAATAGCAAACAGAATCTCAAATTCTTTTGAAGCCTGCGATTTCATGTGAATCTTCTAACTTTGTTTAATGACAAAGCAATGAGAACCTTCTCCCTACGGACTGAAGTCACTTCTTTTAAAATTCTAAGCCTTAATGAATTGTGGTTAGATTCTCTTTACATATCGACTGCTGCATAATGAATAATAAATCATGGCCTTATTCTCAAATGACTTGAACGAGAAAAACAGTATTAAAGGACATTTAAAAGCATCTCGTTTCAGAGAATACCTACTTAATTGACAAAATACATTATTTAAAAAATAAAAAGATATTGGCTAGTTATTGTTTGCTTATTGTAATTTTCATGTATTCTTTCTTTAATATTGTCAAATGCTAATTTTCACTACTGTCACAAAATTGAAGGAATAGTCTCAGAACTTCAATATTTCTGCTGAAAATTGTAGAAAGAAGTCAAGCTGAAGGACATGACAGTTCACTTTATGAAATTTTTAATATACAGTGGCGTATACGGTATGCGCCAAAACAAACGATACTGAACGTCTTTGTTGCTCATGCGCACCATGTGATGACCTCATCGAACGTCGTCATGGAAACGTAACAGTATGCTTATGTTGGTTGAAGCTTGATAGATGTTCAAATGGTTCTGACAACGGAGAAAAAAAATTATTGTAGAGCATGATTTTCGGTCATACGGAGTTGGACGTTCAGATGGGCCAAGTTTGCTATACGTTGGAAATTCATTTCAAAACCACCCACAAACATGATTATGTTAGCCGTCATTAAAAAAATTCGTTCGACGGGCAGCGTTCTGACGCAGCGCAAAGGCTGCACCAGACGTCCAGTTACCACTGACAACAAATGCGAATCGAGGAAGGCTCCTTGAGCAGGTGTTACAGTCGCCTAAACGAAGTCAATGGTTCCAGCAGGGTGGGGCCACATGCCACACAGTGAGGGACACATTTGGGTTGCTTCATGGAAAGTTTGTTAATCGCGTCATTTCCCATGAAACAGCCTTCCCATATCCGTCTCATTCACCTGATCTTACACCACCGGACGCTGAGATTTGGGATATGTTGAAGGATACCATTTTCAGATAGAACCACCGGCAAAGGTTGGTGACTTACGTCACAAGATTGTGACATGCGTCAGGGACATGTTTGAGAATCTACGTGAGCATTACGAATACTGTCTGCAACTTAAAATTTCTCATCCAAAAATTTCTCCTACCCAAAATTTAGCTAGGAAAATAAAAACAGGAAATTCTCAAAGACTCCTGTATCCCACCAACTTTAGAAGAAAGGATTACAATCCATAAAGAAAATTATCCTTTGCGACCTTTGGCTAATGCATATGGTTCTCCAACCCAAAAGTTAGCTAGAAAAATAAATTTTTGGATGAGAAATTTTAAGTTGCCCTACGAAAAAGTTATTATCAAAAACTCAGAAGATTTAATTCATAAATTAGAAAATTTTATGAAGTCCAACAAAAAAAAAAAAATCATCTAGCAGCTCTGGATATCGAAAACATCTATAATAATGTGCCGGTCTACGAACGCTATCAATTTCAGACAAATATGTATTCAATAATAAGGAGTATTTATTACAACATAATTTGAATGAAAATTTTTTTAGGGAACTTACAGAATTTGTGATCTATAATACATATTTTAAGCATGACAAAAAATTTTTCAACTAAACTAAGGGGTTCCCTGTGGGTTCTCCAATTTCTGGTTCCTTGTGTAATTTATATTTAAATTGTTTTGAGAACAGTTTGTTACATAAACAGCCTAACAAGCAAAATTTTGAATATTTCAGATATGTTGATGACATATTGATCATATGGTTTGGTACCATTACACAATTTCATATATTTTTTGAAAATTTAAACAAATGTAATAATGTCTTTTTCAAATGTTTAAAAAAGAATTAGAGGTTAATAATGAATTAAAATTTTTAGATACTAAATTGTCGTGGAACATTACAAAAAGGAGTATCAAAGTGATCATATTTTAAATTATTGTTCAGGTAGTAGAGTTCATATCAAAAAGAATATTATAGAAATTTACTTAAGAAGATTAGATAGAAACACCAGTAAAGAAGTTGCTTTCAAAGAAAAAAAATTAATGACATGACTGTACTTTTAAAGAAAATTAATTATCCAGTTAAGTTCATAAAAGACCAAATTAAACAATACAATATGTTCAAAATCAAATAATAAATAAATTTGAAAACAAAATTTTCATCCCTTATCTTAATGAGGATAGTATTTTGTTAAAAAATTATATAATTCATTCAACATTAATATTGGTTTTAGATACAAAAATAAAACAAAATTTAATTTCCAAAAAACTAATGAAATTCAGAATGAAATGGGTTTAGTTTACAAAATTGATTGTAAAACTTGCGGAGTGTTCTACGTAGGAGAGACAAAAAGGACCCTAGTACTACTAGGCTAGTAGAGCGGATTTCTGAACACGGAAGAGCCCTAAAAAGTAAGAATTTGGAAACTTCTGACATAGCTTACCATTGTTTGAAAAAAAGGACATGTCATGGAAAAGGATGTGAAACTTCTTTATAAAGAAACGGACTTAAAATTAAGGAAAATTTTGGAAAGTTGTATCAATACAAGTGAAAATTTTAATAGATACGAAGGAGCCTCAGTAGATACAAATACATTATGTTATTAAAGGAATTTTTAAATATTGATGTTTAAAAAATAGCCACATTTGATATATTAAATTATTAATAATACATTTTCATTGAATAATTAAATATTGATGCTAATTTTTTGTTTTAACAATTGATATTCATTTGAGTTAGCATACCTTTGTAGAAAACAATTGCCTTTGTTGACATTTCATGCCTTTAAACTGTGTAATGTTCATATTCCCATTCTTTGTTTGTTATTTCATTCTAATCATTGTATTCTGGCTTGATAAAGAGAAGATGTACGCTTCTCGAAAATTTGCTGCTTTCAGTATTTAAATAAATGTATTTAAATATTTGTGTGATGTGTTGAAGGTATTATTTTTTGTCTAACAAACTTGAGATGGAAAGAAAGAAGATTATTGAAAAATTTGCTACAAAGGTTCTATCTTGGAAATAACGCATTTCCAGACCGATGTTTATATGACATTTATTCGTTGTTTTGCATGATTGAATACAACCTTTAACATTGGCAGCACATTTCAGGTACACCCTGTACAATATAGAAAGCGTGGTTTTTAAAAGTTTTTTTAACATTAATTATTATTTTTTTATTAAAGACGGGGAAACAATATAAAGGTAAAAATCCCCGTAATTATAAAGTAATGATTATCATTATTGAAAATTCCCATTTTGCTGAGACAGAATATAGAGTAAACTTTATGAAATACTGCATGAATTAAAATTATAAGCTCATCAACAAGTTTATTTGTATATTTTTTATTTATTCAAAATATTTATTCCAAAAAGTCCTAACATAGCAAATAAATTCGAGGTTTTTGAGTTATTTACTACTTTTTAGCGCTTTAAGGGCATTAATTCTGAATTCTTCAATAGAGATCCTATTTGAACCAAATTTAATAGAGAAAATTCAGTAACTGTCACTAATGAAAGTTCAGCTTTCAAGGATAAATACTTTTGGTACTGTGGTAATTTCTCTTCAGTGCAAATTAATTATCCACTTCTACTATGTGATTAAGTCCTGGAATTCTTTATCTCTTTATTTTTAATCCAACTTTTACATTTGAGGAGCTTAGTTTCAAA
>JAFIDM010008378.1:0-11067 GCA_023159025.1 Thereuonema tuberculata | reverse complement strand
GAGTAGCTTTGCAAAAGTACCATTTATGTTTATTAATGGTGATATTTTACGTTTTCATAAATGGTTTGAGCTTTAATGCACTTCTTTTCTTCTTCCTTTTCAACTGAATGTTTTCTTTAGTTTCGAATAATGTTTGAATAATATTGGTGAACACAATTGAAATATATCCCACATTGCAAGAAATAGAAATGTTTTGAGTATTTGAAGTATTTTCAACATTTCTGTTCTATCAAAGATTAGTAGATTTATACACTGCTCGCCATTGAAAGTGCAGCAGCATGAAGGAACCATCCGATCGATCCGAAATTAAATGATGCATAGATCGTGGGAGCAACGGTAAATGATTAGCAGCGAATGATAAATTCAAAAAATGCCTACATGTAATGCCTGGAAACAGTGTAAAGAGAATAAAGATCTACTGTGCAGTATTGGAATTGTGTTTGCTAGTCGTTGTAGTGAAGAGAACTTCAGTATACCTCGTCGAAGATTACGGCAGCAGTACTTTAAGGTTTCCGACTTTGATCGCCGGAGATTTGTGCATATTGAGATTGCGGATTTTTCCTTCCTGAATATTGCTGCTGGTGTTGGTAGTGCTATTCGTCCCTGTAATGACCGATGTTCTAGGCACCATTGCAAGCTTTTGTATACAGTTAAATGTAGGCGCAGGAATGACCTTCTTGCAACAAATCTGTGATGCTGCTGACGACGTCGAACCGTACCAGTGGAGATTAGTTGCTGCGACACACACCAAAATTCAAACTAGGGTTTGTGATGTGACCTTACGTTATGTCATAGCCATGCAAACAACATATCTGCTCTTTCATTGGGTGGTGGATGGAGTCGTTGGGCTCCATAACTTGGGTGGATCCTTGTGGAGATATACATTTCCAACTTTAATTTTTTTGCTATTCTCCAAATTTTTTGTTCTCATTTGACTATTTTGTTTATGAAGTTGTTGTATTCTTATGTCAAAAAAGGAAAGATGCAAAATATTTATCTGATAATTACCTCGTTTGAAATAAAATTTATATATTTAATTGGTGTGAGGATGTTGTTTGAGATATATTAAAGTTGAGCAGAAAATTGTTTTCTTTCTTTGTGAAATATCGGAATTACTAAAGAAATTAAAATCTGGGCATTCTTCATTTCGTCTTTACATTTACTACGCAAAATGAACAGAAGAACAATTATATTTCCGAATATTTCCGATAAGTGATTCGAGAAAAGTTAATTAAGAGATGTCTGTTATGCATCAACTTCTGCCATATCGATCAATGCGTCCAAACAAAAATGATCGTTAGTAATTACAGGATCATAAACAACAGAAAATACAGAAAATAATTTCCCAGACAACTTCATTGTTGCTATAAGAAATTACAAATAAATGTCTTAAAAGTTTACACTTTTGCGAATTGTATTTCCTATCATAAAATATCTCTGTCAAACATATTTCTCTTTTATAATTTTTGAAATCATATACTATATTTAATCATCTCAAAATTTTTAAGTTTCAATTCTAGCAAATAAGCAAAAAGAATTTTAGTAAAAAAAATAATTCTTTAATTAGGAGTTTAACGTGGGATAAATATACAGGGTGCTTATAATTAAAGTTGCGACTTCAAAACGCCCTAACTTTAAAACTGCCGGTCAGAGTGACTTATTATTTTACCAGAACAATCGTGAGGAAATGGAATTTTGTTTGGTGAAGGAAAAAAAATAGTTCCAAACCCCTCAAAAATCCCACAAAAGCAGAATGAAAAAGTATTTATTTACAATTGGCAGACCTTTTCTGTTGGCTATCACGAGAATCTACAGGACCGTCTCAAATGATGCTCTTCACGTGCTTAGTGGGGTTCCTCTATTGTGGATTTTGGCTTCTCAATTGGCTCTTCACTATAAATACAATTCCAGTGTTAATTATTGTCAGAGGATATATCCTCTGATTATTATTGCTGACTGGATATATCCTGCAGATAGAAGCATTTTTGAGATTAAGGACTGGAATTGGATAAACAATAAATAATCAATGAATAATCCGCTCTTTTTACGGATGGTTCTAAGTTTAGCAACCTGGTCGGCTTTGCTATCATTATTGAAGGCTCGCTCGGCAATAATATAGATATTATCAAAGAGAGATTGCCTACTAGTTGTAGTGTTTTCGAAGCCGAACTTTGCGCTCTTCGGAATGCGGTGTTCTGGGCTGCCAATTTCTGGAGAGGGCTATCACTTAAAATAGCATTTGTTTCTGATTTATACTCCTCCTTACAATCTATCTCACGATGTTCCTAACTACATAAGGATGCCCGGGATACCAATGCTCACATTATGGAACTCTCAAAAAAGGGTATGCATTGCGATCTTTGCTGGGTCAAGGTACACGACGGTAACCCAGGTAATGAGGAGGCCGAGAGGGAGGCCACAAGGGCAACTACTTTGGATTCAGTTACTGTTCTTCGGCCCATGCCTCAAGTTACTCTTATTCTTTTATGCTCAACAATTTTACCACTAAGTGGCAGAGTGAATATGAACCATCTTTCAAGGGACGCACTCTTCTCTTATGTTCGGAATGTTTGTTAGGCTTCTTTGAATAAAATTTTTATTGAAATCAGTTTTTAACCGGTCATGAAAATTTTAAATCTTACCTTTTTAAATTTCGCCTTAGTGATAACGCTGCAAGTAGGTTTTCCGAGATGCAGGAGGATGAGAGCAAGGACCACGTTCTTTGACGATGCTTCCATCCTCACAGATTGCATCTCAGGAATAACTTTTAAAAATTGTTAATTACTAATGGGATTCCTGCTCCTTGCAGGAACCATAATATATTAAAATTTAAGAAAGAATTTAGTAATTACGCCGAAAATTTACTAACAATGTAATGTTGTATTTTATCCTTTTGTGTATTTCTCTTTTAATGTTGTATCCTTTCCGGTTAATCTTTTAATTTATATGTTCTGGCTTTGTTTCTGGCTTTCCGGATTTCGGGAGCAACACAGCAGGTGGGCTGGACCCTGCTGTCTACGTCCCCGAACTGATTTCTGGATCTTATCCGGCTGTATATTTTTGTGTTCCTATCGTTTTAAGTGATGATATTCATTTATATTCTACATTTTTTTTCTCTATATATATTTGACCAACTCTGTCTTCTCGGGTGTAAGGAGCAAGCAGCGGGTGGTTTGCGAACTTTACCGTCCGGAATGGGTGGGGTCTTTGACGGCCCATCTGGGACGGGTGCGTTCCTGCCGTCTGCATCCCTTCACTAGTCGATACGACTGGTCGAAATGTTTATTTCTTCGTGGCTTTAACTTTGAGTTATTTCTTTCTTTTGCGGTGGTTGCTTTGTTGTGTTTTAACTCTTTTGCTATTGTTTTGTGTTTTTATCCTCATGGCCGAACTTTTTCTAGTTTTTAGATTTGATGTTGTATATTTTTTTTTATTATATGTATGTGTACGTAGACCTTAAACCCATTTCTGCTGGGATAACGCGTCCCTAACAGACTAAAACCCCCCAGCGAGGAATGTATTGGAGGAATTGTAACAACATTCGGTGGACTTACAGAGTAGAAGATGCTGTTCCGATTTCTAAAAATAAAAAAATTAGTACGAAAAGGCGCCAAAAGGGGAAAATGTGGCGCTGCAAAGATTGTAGTAAGAGTAACGAATCAGTAATTGCAAAATGAGACAGTACACAACAAGTTTTGTACCAATATAGACAAATTTAAATGGTAATTACAAATAAGGTTCCATCTGACCACCATTGTGAGCTCCATGCAGTGCACAATATGTTTCACAGTGCCTTGCAACATATCGGAATGGATTTGTCGCACCTATAATGTAATTCTTTCTTTCAACCTGGGGATATCGGGGACATGTTCTTGATACACAATGCTTTTAAGAATTCCCAACAGTCCAAAGTCACAACGATTGAGATCAGGAACCTTTGTGGCCATGCTGTGGGAAATGCACGACTTATGATTCTGGTGTCAGAGACATTGTGCCACAACATACACTGTACCAGACATGAGATGTGGGGTGGCGCACCATCCTGCATGAAGATTGGTCGAATCGAGACATCTTCTTTGCTGCAGTTGTGGAAACGAAATGTTCTTTAGCATATCGGAATACCGTGCCGCATCGACGGAACAGGTCACTGGTCGACTTCGGTGATTTTCCTCTTAAAAATAAGGACCGATGATAAAACGATGACCTAAAGCCACACCATCTTGTGACTTTCGGCGAGTGGATAGGCATCTCTAGACCCACGTGTAGATTAGTCGTAGCCCAAAAGTGGCAGTTGTGTGTGTTAATATGTCTGTTCAAATAAAAGTGTGCTTCATCACTCCATAAAATCCGCCACAGCCATGCTTCATCCATTCATGTGCGCTAAGAATCTTAATGGAAAATAAATGCGGGTGGTCGCATCGCCAGGAGTAAACTTCATTGGGGTAAAACTTCAACATCTCATGCAGGATTTTCCGCACCGTTGAATATGGTACATCCATTTGCCAGATTATTGCCGGTGCACTGCTGGTACCCTGCATATTCGTCATCTGCTGTTCCACAACAGTAGTTGCAACTTCTTCAACGCGTTGGTGAATGATAGCTTTTCGTTCCCGACCTGGTGGCACTGCTAGAGTTCCACTAGCTTCAAAGCGCCGAATCATTTTTCGTAGATTTGTTATGCTCATTGGTCCTCTTTGTAGCGTCCTCAATTGCCGAAATTCCCGGAGGGCAGCAATAGCATTCTCGTCCCGCCGATAATACAGCTTTCTCACAAAGCACAGTCATGTAAGGAACAAGCCATCGAAAGGCAGTTTGTCATCGAGTGATGTGAATTCTCCAAGCCTTTCTTTTTGTCATGATCGCTATACAAGCAACATGCTTATGCAAATAGTGCGTTAACAGTGACACATTTTCCCCTGTTGGCAACTTTTGGAATTAATTTTTTTTTTCTTTTTCAGAAATCGAGACAACATGTTCCGCTCTGTATGTCCACCGAATATTGCTACGAATTGTCCAATACATTTCTCACATGAGGGCTCTGAACTCCGATATATACACTCATCACCAAAAAAAACGACGCCCCTAGAAGAAGTTGTCCGATTCTAATGAAATTTCGTATGCAAAGACATTGGGATCGCCCATGCAAATGATTAAACTCTGGTGTCCAATGAATGAAATTGCGAGAGCTACAGCACATCGGAACTGCGCACTCAGCAAATGTATATAAGAAGCGATTCTCAATCTGAAGGTCGAAATTTCTGTTGCATTGCAAGTTAGGATACCTTTCAACGACTGAAAAAATGCCTCGCCGCAAGATTGGACATCATTACGTGCAACTGTCGGAGTTTGAAAGAGGTCGTATAGGTCGTATCATTGGATTGAAAGAGGAAGGTTGGGCAAATCGGAAAATCGCTCGTCATATGGGTCGAAGTGATGCGGCGATTAGAAGATGCTGGCGGGAATCGGTGGATAATGGCAGATTTGAGCGTCATGAAGGTAGCGGTCGCCAAGGGTCACAGCAGAGCGGGAGGATAGAGTGATTGTCAGATCAGATGTCACAGCGCCTGAATCATGGTTATCAACCATCAGATGTGCGACCCGCACATGAGTGTCCATCATGTCCATTCACAGACGGCTGAGAGAGCGACATCTACGCTCGTACTGACCGCTACGCCACCTGTCACTCACGTCTGCACACCGTCGGGCCAGATTACAGTGGTGCTTGGCTCGATCCGGTTGGAATGATGCTCTTTGGGGACGTATAGTGTTTAGCGACGAATTCCGCTTTCAACTGTGTCCTGACGATCGTCGCAGACGTGTCTGGAGACGCCCAGGGCAGCGTGCCGATCCTGCTTTCACTATTGCACGCCACACAGGACCTCAACCAGGAGATATGGTCTGGGGTGCGATTTCCCTTGATAGCCAGACCCCTTTGGTCGTCATTAGCGGCACACTTACAACACTTCGGTACGTCAACGACATTCTGAGACCTGTTTTGCTACCCTACCTTTTGCAGTATCCTGGCCTTATTTTTCAGCAAGATAATGCCAGACCACCTACGGCACGTGTTGCTATGACCTGTCTTGCAGCTTGTGACACACTTCTTTGGCCAGCCAGATCCTCAGATCTCTCTCCAATCGAGCATGTCTGGGATATGATGGGAAGGCGACTGTATCCACCATGGATTGTGGATGACCTAGCCCGACAATTGGAGCAAATTTGAGAAATACCACAGGACACCATCAGGGAGCTTTATCACTCTATGCCACGTCATGTGGCAGCTTATGTTCAGGGTAAAGGTGGGTCAACACCTTATTGTGCTCGTTACTTTGTAACTGAGTAACTCTGAAATAAATCATTCAATTTGTCTGAAAGTTAAATCATTTTCTATAATGTACATAATCTTCCTCTCCACCAATTTTTGTCTCCATCGGACAACTCCTTCTAGGTCGGCGTTTTTTTTGTTAATGAGTGTATACAGGGAATTTCCGAAATTACGTTACAGAAGAATATGGCAGGTAGAGGGTTCGAAAACAGTTTTCATTAAGTATCCGGTTGCTATAGTTGTTTTAGTGTTGTGGCTTTTGGCCATTCGCTGGAGAGAGTGATTGTCGGCTGTTTTCTATATGTACAGTCATTCAAAGCTCAGTCATCAGAGAGTCAACATTCGAACATATAATGTCAAGATTCGAACCGATCATGTACATAAAGGAACTCCCGGACATGCATTTGATGTACGATGCTGCAAATGAACATGGTTGATTGGCTGCAAGAATATATGGGGAGCTGTTTTTCCAATGGAGACATCCGGCTCACATCATTTTCCAACCACCGCCCAAACGGCTCAATCACAGTCTTCGTGAAGCGGTTTTTCATTGCCGAAACAGGCCGATTTAGTTCTGTGAAACTTGATGTTGAGCAAGACATTCTTGAGGCACTGCCAGATGAACCTTCCATCAGCACATTTGTAATTGAAGACACCGGTGCAAAAAGGAGGCAGCTCCGTATATTGACGATTTTTTGTTTTTAATCGCTACACGTTTATAGAAAGGCGCTCCATCGATTGGTGAAAAAACGAGGCAGCTCCGTTAACTCCTAAGGGAAATACAATGGATATATATATGCCTCCTGATTGGATTCGGTGCAAGAAGGGGATACCTCCGGAGCACCTCTGGTAAAAAATACATGCCCCAAATTTGTAATGATTCCAATTTCCCAAGAAATGATTTTGAACTTCAGTGGTCATTTCAACGGTCATTTTAAAAAGTGCGTATCAAACCAAAGAAGGGAAACATTTGGTATATCTTCTTATCGTGTCACGGAGTACACAGCAAAAGGCGTGGAATGCAGCAGTTCGGCCAGTGCCTTAGTTAAGGACTTCAGAAACGTGATATAATGTTAACTTTACCTCCTTCTAGCTTTACAGATGATTAGTTTGTGCTTATTTATTACTTTTGATAACATTTTGTTAATAAATCGCATTGAAATTTGTTTGACTTTTTTTTTTACTCTCCGGTGCAAAAGGGGGGCAGCTCCAACGTTTTCTTTTTGATATTGTTATCTAACCAAATTTCCAAAAAGCGTATGTTGTGAGGATATTATGTATTAAGTTTTAGATTTTAACCCTACATATTAATCATATATATAAATTCAAAGAATTCGTGGTAAAACAGTTTTTTCCTTCTCCTGAAAAATTTGCTGAAATGGAGCTGCCTTCAAGGTCTTAATATTTGTTCAAGGTCTTAATATACACGATTATATACGAAGACGCCAATTTAGCGAATGGCTTTTAATAAGAATTTGCTGTGCTACCCCAGTTTCCGAGTTGTTTGTTGTTCACAGCAATGTTCACACGCGGTAATGTTTTTAACATGCACAACCAGCACATTTGGGCAGATAAAAATCCACATTCCATTGAAGTCCGCCCTCAAGTGTGGTGTGACATCATAAAAGACATACTCTTTGGCCCACATGTCTTGCTAAATCGTTTAATGCGGAATCTGAACCGGGACATCCTGACAAACACCCTGCCAGTTCTGTTGGAAGACATATCGTTCTCAGAGGCACCAGGATGTCTTCCAGCTATAATACTAAAACGATTATAACTCTGTAAAGGTGCAAGACCAGTCCCACATTACTTAATGAAAACTTTGTTTTCGTGACCTCTATTTATCATACTCTTCTGCAATATTAATTCAGAAATATCATGTCTACAAGGTGATAGTAATTAAACTTGGCGAGAGCTCACTGTAGCTGTGTGATTGACAACAATTTGTATAGAGACTATTCAAAGGTTGCAGTAAACGATTATTTAAATTAAAAAAAGTCTCTAGTGGGAGGATTTCAGAAAGATACATGAAAAAAACCCTGTAAATAACTAAGAAGTATGCCGTGGGCCAGTGTCTGCACAAGCTGTGAGGAGCACGATGCGTCGATTCGAAAAAAACTGGATTGTTAGAAGTTCAGCCTGATAGAGGGCGCAAACTTGTCACTAAACAATGCATTGAAGATGGTGTCGAACAGCCAGTGACTCACAGGTCTGGCGCCAGCAGTGTATGCGCTATTTGGCATTTCGTATAGCACAGTGTAAAAGGTATCAAGACGGATAGTGCATATGTTTACTAGACAAGATCAACCACCAACCACTTGCTGCTGACAAGTACCATCGAATCACCTATGCATTGGCCTCTGTTGCCAGAATGGAAGTTGATGTGTCGTAGTCGTGGAAAATCCCGTCGAGCAACGAGCCACATTTTTATCTTACTGAAACAGTTAACATCCAGAATTGTCGCAATTGGGTCTTGGAAAATCCTACACTCACACCATCTGGTGTTGATTCACTTCCAGATTTATTATCGAACTTGTTTCTTGCTCGAAGAAGTTGCTACTAATGACCATGTGAAATGTTCTGAGATATCACGACCTGCTCCAGAATTTTGTCGTTTCCAAACTTTAGCAGTGACAATGCCTTGCATCTACAACTTTTGCACATATTGAGGGGGTTTCACTTATTGGCTTTGTTATGATAGTTAGGATATTCCTACTTTTTAAGAAAGAAAGCAGAAAATTTTTATATTTGCTTTTTCTAAAGTCGTTGATGATCACTGTTTTTACAACGTGCCATTGATAAAAATTGAAATATTTAATATTTCATATGCTTAAAAAATAAAATGTTGTTGTAAAAAATAGAAATAGTTATAGATACTTGCAACAAAAATACTTTTATCTGTGTTGTACAACCAAGTTGTCGGTTAAAATTTATAAGTGGACGTAGATTAATAAATTCTGTATTCATATTAAAATCAACTTTTTAGCATTGAATAACAATTACAAAAAAAATTAAGGAAATTATAAATCAATACAATTTTAACAGTTCTGCAGCCCCACTTACCACTTCATTTCACAGAGGCGTGGTTTCTCCATTCATGCTCAGTTGCACTTATCCACGGAATCTGAATCGTTGTTTAGGTGAAAGGAATTTATAACAGAAAAGAATCTTCAGATTTTAGATACTCAATTAAGAAAGATATTAGAAAATATATTTATTATAAATACAATCAACCAAAATATGAATAGAAATAACAATTTGAAATATTTTGTGAGAATTTCACAAAAATACACTCACTTCCAAAAGTTAAGCACGGAGCGGTAAAATGGAAAAAATGAAATGCTGCAAGTAAGTAGCTCTATGTTTATTCATGAAACAAAACAAAGAATTACATACAGAGATAAACAAAATATTGAATTTTCATAAATTATAAGATGATGTCCTATTTGCGTCATTAAGAAATGATATTGCAATTCAAAACAAACAATGAAAACCGACATTAATAGGGTATGTGAGTCCCCCTAATCTGCATACAAAGTTTACAGCGTGTGATCATACTTTGTTACGAGGTGATCAACCACCGCAGAATCTAGTATTTGCCATTCCTCCTGTAGGGCAGTTTCTAAAGCTCTGAGAGTGGCTGTAGGTGGGAAACGTCGACATACAGCAAGGCTGAGGGCATCCCAAAGATTTTAAATTGGATTAAGGTCCTGCGAGTAAGCCAGGCGCTCCATATGCGCATCCCCTCACCCTCCAGAAAGTCGTCAACGATGGCAGCTCTATGGGGACGCGCATTATCGTCCATTAAAACGAAAGAAGGACCAACTACTGCAATGAACAGTTTCACAATGGGGTCTAGGACTTCATCTCGATACCGTACAGCCGTCACAGAACCTCGCCTGTAAATGTGCAGATTGGTGCGATATCCCAATGAAATCCCTGTCCAGACCATGATGCTTCCACCGCGGAATGCGTGATGTTTGGTGATGTTCTGAGACCGATTGCGTGCACCTTGTTCCTTCAGACTCTTACACGTTTATCATCGGGTTGTAGGGCAAATCTGGATTCATCTGTGAACATAATGCAACTCAAATCAGACATAGTCCAAATCCATGCTGGCGGCACCTCTGGATTGGACGGATAAAGGAACACAAACTCGTGTTACCCTGGCGCACAGACCATTCATGTGTAGCCTTCAACAAACAGTAGTGGCAGATATCGTCTTACAATGGTTGCTGCAACCATAGATGTCACACGTGTGGTGGCCGATCTTCGATTACACTTGGCCACAACAGCAATATATTGATCTTCCAATAACCCTTGCATGACCGGCTACAGGTCTTCGGACAGCTGTTTGGCTGGTTTGGAATTGTTTCCATAATCGTGAAATGACGGAATGATGAACGCCGAAGAAACAAGCAGCATTTGTTATAGATTGTCCTGCTTCAATGCGTTCGACAGCCCGCCAGCGCTCAGAATCTTCCATTCTTTTTCTGGAAGCCATAGAAACACGTCTAGCTTGAAAACAAATCGTTCATCAGCACTTACATGCACTCCTGTAACCGTTCAGAATGCCAGCTTCTGATACGACTGCTTGTTTTGTATATTTCTCGACGTGAAACCGTGATTCACTGTTACCTATGTAATTTGCATGTTTTCTTCTACCTTTGCAGCAAATTTCAGCTTCTTTAATTCAGATTTCTTACGGAAATTAACATTTTTCCTCTCCGTGCTTAACT